>BLKR01006566.1:0-54835 GCA_011170035.1 Teleogryllus occipitalis
AGCGAATTTTACTCTATTCTTTCAAGAAATTTAACGAAAAAATTTGGAACCGTTTTTGAGAAAATTTTGAAATTGTCCGGAGGGCTTCATGTAGAGTACCCCCATATATGAAAGAATGTTATTCAAAATATCAAAGATTTAACTTGAGCCAGATTGACAGGGCGTTCGTCAATTTGGAAAAGATTTTACTCATGTGTGCTAGCAGTGTTCACAAACGGACGGACGGACGTTTTGAAAAAAAAAACAACACTTTTTCGGTACGAGGGAACCCCAAAACGTGTATTTCCGTTAAAATCTCGAAATCGATTTTCTGCAGCACTACATAAATTTCTCTATACTACGTATATTACTCCGTGTATACGTATGTTTACGAGAAAGTTAAAAGTACGCAATATGCTTTCAATTTTCGTTTCATCCGTTTGCAAAATTTTAATATTAAATCTGTTAGTTTGTTTGTTTATCATCAGCGAGGTTTAAAGTAACAAAATTCTAGTTTCAACGTTGGCCAACTAGGAATATTTTTTTACAACTAACGAAATCCCATTGATAAACATATAATTTAAAGTCATTTTAATCAATAGTCTTTAGATAGCATCAAATGGTTCGTTGGTTATGATATCCGTATTGATGATACTTACCTGATCTCATACTTACTATTTGTCACACGTTGTTCTTTCGTACTCGGTTTGTATTTTCTGGTCTTTTCAATTAGGCGGTATTATGAAGATCCATTTTATTTTAAATAAGAATATACTCTATTGTGAATAAAGTTATAAAGAACATGTGTTTATTCAACCGCTGATGCACTGTAGTAGTGTCAAAATTGTAAAATAATAATTTTTAATAATGTTTAAAATAGACGTCTAGTTTTTTCGTTGGATACTGTCTACAACTGTTTAATCTAGGGTACCTACAACTCTTAATTCAAGTACACTTGTATCACCGCAAAGACAAAACGACGTATTCTGGTTTATGATTACCCCCCCTGGAGGTTTATCCTCTGGAGAATCATCCTCTGGAGGATCATCCCTTCATCTTTCAAATATCGCCTCGTCGCTCTCCTTTAGAATATAGGAGAACTGCTTGTGTCTTGTACAATTTTGGTTTGTTATTCTCTTTTAACTTGGGTACTGTGAGTTACTCAATAGATCATACACATATTCTAGCAGATATAATACAATATTACAAACTACTACATTATTTATTTTGAATATCACACTGTTTTGAAATACCTACTGACTTTATTACAACAAGTTCTTGAACACATTTGAAACTAAGAAAAACAAATTTGTTAAAAAATTGTTTACAAGGGTCGGTTTCTGCGTCAAAAAATTGATCATTCTCTTCGTTGTTGTAAATAAAATACTGTTCTGAATAAAAAATTAAACGGAATATAATTGTTAACTTATTTTTATCAAAATTAATGAACATTTTTGCAAAGAAAGGAATGAAGAAGGTATGATCGTTTTCCCTTCTGAGGTATATTATTTCTCCTTGAGATCAATAATATTCTGGGGATACACATTCTATAGTATTCAAAATTTTACAATATAATATCCAAAATTTTAAATTACATATGGATGTGCAGTTGTAGTCTGCAATTGTTGGTATGTAAACTAACGTGGACTAAACTACTAAACTAACTAGAACAGTTCATAACCTATAATTGAGATGAAATGGATATACATTTTAGGCCACGACGTAATATATTTTAGGAAGGTAGATTTCGAATGAGTAAAGAACTGATGTGATTAATGAAAGTCACTTTTAGGTATCTTTATTTCCATTTTATGAGTTTGTGTTTACTAAGGTGCCTTGCACATGAATGAAAGTTTCCACGAATTGGGTATATCATGATATTTACCGTCTGTATAAATGGCAACCCAGTTTGAATTTTCACTCTTGTCTGGTTGCCCTGGAGACCACGTGTTAAATCCCAATTCGCTCAATGACTTGCCTGAAAAAAAAGTATGACCTCATTTTTTTCTTTTATTCAATATATCACTTCCTGAAAGAAAACAAAAAGACGTCCAGAAATATTTGTAAAATGATTACAAGAGATATATTCGGAGAAATGTATATAATACATAATGCATTATTTACCATTTGGACTGTATAAATGTGTATAAACAACCTGTAACAACTATTGTACTACAGCCTCCGTGTCAATGACCCCCATCTCGATCAGGTTTTTCGTCCATTTTCCCTGATCCATTGAGCAAATGCTGAGATGGCCCCTTGTTTTGCTTCTGGACATAAATGTAACTTCATTTTCTGTGCACGTCTTCTAGAATTCAGTGGGGAATACAATTATTCCAATTATCGTTTCCATGTTGTCGCGGCAGGAAGTATTATTCCAAAGAACAACATGGATAAGAGCCAAAATGTATTGCTTATTTATCCTTGAAAATAGATTTTATTACATGGGAGAGTTTTTTTTTATTTAAGTAGTATATGACTTAGTGTAAGGATTTTGAAAATGTGCACACAATTCACTTTTCCCCATAGCACGTCATACGCAGTTTGAACTGTTTTTTGACGTAAAATAAATTTAAAAAATAGAAATTCTCCCTAAAGTCTAGCGCGGACCTGCTTTTCCTCTAAAAATTTCAGATACTTTGGACTGGGATTCTCACCATGGTTCAAGACAGGAATTGTGCTTTCTGAGTTAGGGGTCACTCCCACTCAGAATATCAGATACACCAGAAGCTTCGATCGCTTTTGAAATCAAGTGGAATAAACGTTGAATAACCTGGAGTAGATTTCCACGAAAATTCTAAGACTCTTTGAGACACTCGAACTCGCCTTGTCGATCAGAAGAAACCACAAAGATATACAAGATGAGTTAAAGGAAGACCGAAGTGTTCAAATAAGTTTATGTTGAAATATACGAGAGTCGGTCAAAAAACACATTTTTAGCTACTTAAATAAAATTAGTTAAATGAAAAATTTCGATTTGGCACTATTCGTCAAACGTTCTTCTACAAGCCACCGCAGTATAAATTTTCTGTGTCAACATGGGGCAGCACAGCAGTCGTTTTTTGAATGCAGAAGGCAATTGAATGTTTTTGAATTGTTTTCAATGTTGAATGCAAGTCGTTTTTTGAATTTTTGAATGCAGAAGTTGAGATATGACACATGAATTTTGTCGCACAACCCCCCTCCCTTCATCTTCTGTCTCCCAGCAGTCTCCACGATTGATTTCATGATTAATTGTTTGATTGTTAGTAATTCCGGCGCGTCAACGGCTAACGTCATTAGTCCCGTAAGTATAGTGTATGTTTTTTCCTCGGGGGGGTGATGATGTTGAAGGTGATCTTCCCCCGCTTGATGACGAGATCCGGCGCCGATCTAGTGGGGATTTCCCCAATCAAGTCTCTCCCAACAATGGGGCACCGCCGAAGCCGGGACAAGCTCGAAACTCCCAACCCATTTTCCAACATGAGTGGCGGTGTAGTGCATGCTAGTGTAAGTGTGTGTATGTGAGGGGTGTGGATAGGAGAAGGAAGAGGAAGGAAAGATCGTGCGCAGTCCGTAGCCCCTTTGTTAAGGTACTGCTCCGGCATTCGACTGGTGTTGATTGGAAAAACCACGGAAAACTACAGATGAGTGCAGCTGACTGCTAGAAATTCCTTCCGGACAGCGACTGAACTCGACCTAGCTGACAAGCTAGTGTTGAAAATCCAGTCACCATCGGGAGTCGGACTTAAGATCTAAGATCTCCCGGTGAGAGGCACTGTAGTGTGATCTGTTGATGCCCTGAGCCACCTTCCCCGGTACGAAAGATGCCATCGTCTTGCTAAATGTTGCGTAAAGTTATCGACCCCACCCGCTTTTCGTCTGCCAACGGTGTTTGCCCTTCAGCTTCGTTACAACGATGAACCCATTGTCTAACAGTGCATACATTCACTTTCGCATCACCGTTCACGTTTTTCATTTTTTTCTGAATGAAAATGGGCATCTCACACAGCTCGGACTCTAACGAACATCGATAACGGCAATTTCGCAAATCACTGCTGAACTGCCACCTGTTGACACAGCACGTTTCTACTGAGGTAGATTGTTTAAGAAGGTGTGAGGAATAGTGTCTAATTCAAATTTTTCACTTAACCTATTTTATATAAGCAGAAAAAATAGGAGGCATTACTTTCTGACTGACGTACTACATTCCTTGGCTAACCATACAGCACCGCTTCCAGCGTTTCTTCTAGATTTCATTTGTCTAAAACGCTGCTTAAGGAATCGCCTTAAGGTCCGCGGTACAATTTCTCTTGACTCCCTCAAATGAATGAAATTGGCGGCCTTTCAAGGTGGATTTCAATCTCGAAAACAGGAAAACGTCGGCTGAAGCCACATCTGTAGAATAGGAATTCTGTGGAATCACGGTTCGGCTGATTTTCGTCAAGTGCTCGGTCCTACGGAGCGAGGCGTGCACCAGCGCGTTGTCGTGGTAGAATTTCAATTTTCGATCCTTCCACAATTCAGGTCTTTTCCTCGCCACAACGTGCCGTGGCCTCTTCAAAATCTCGACTTAGTGTTCTTTACTAACTGCATGACCTTTATGGACGTATTCATAATGAATCAGCTTTTGCCAGTCGGAGAAAGGAATGATTTTGACTTTCACGCTGGACCGTGACATCCGAGCTTTTTTTGTTGGGGAGAGATCAATGTTCTTCCACATTTAAATCAGTTATACCACTCAAAACACCGGAACCGGCTCATAGTTTCGTCGTCAATGGCTTGTTGAATCAATCTGACGGTCTCTGTAGAATTTTGGAAATATGATGATATTAAAATAAAATTTAACTTACACATCCTGCTCTTCCAGTTCCTTCATTATGCATAGACACAATTGTACCGTAGGCGCAGATAAGAATTGCAGTTGCGCTGTTTAAACAGATCGCAGTGAGACGCACTAGGTGACATTTTAATTGCCAAGAACACCGCTAAATGGCACAACGTGTCTCGCTTTGCGAGCAAGGAGCCCAGTCCGGTCTTTTTTTAACACACCTTGTATTTCTGTAATACTCTACTGAATAAATTAAAGCTCCAAATAAATTAAGCCTCCAAAACAAATCTTCAATGAACGTTCAAAAACACAAAATAAAAATTGCATTTTTTTCAATTATCTGCTTTTAGAACAGTATTATTATCCGTTCTCGTTCTTACAGGAGAGAGCGTAATAATTGTTTAGGTCTACAACAAAGTGTTCACTTTCAAAAATCATTAAGCTAGACAGTTTCGTAAAAAAAGTTTCCGAATCAGCTTAACTAGAGAGCTGTCGGACTTTAACACGTTTAATTGTAATGTAATTGCACTAACCAGTCACAGAAACGTATGATCCTTCCTGGACGGAATCCGTGATTCCGACGAAAAGGTATTTTGTGCGATCCACTCCCGGCGGCGGCGGTTGGCTCATGAGAAATTTGATTGCAGCTAGCGCTTCCTTAGCCGAGTCGGGGACCAGTAGTTGTGCTCCTACCCAGATAATTGGTAACACACAAAAAATTATTCAACAAGCATTCAATATATTTTCATTCAGTAATCACATCATTTTAAGCATATACATTGTTATGTGTCTGCTTTAAGGTAGGTTTTGATTTTTTTCCTAGAATTAGAGGGTTCTGAGGATTGTAGTACTCCTCTGTGAGCTGTTTTTGCTATAGTATTTGTATGAATCTACTAAAGAAAACATATTATGAACAATGGCAGATATGCTGAATGTCTGATGAGCAAGTTGTGACTTGTCACCCTTAATCACTACGTGAAAGTATTCCGTATTAATCGGGGTACGAGCGTGATTGAGAATGAATGTGTGATATACTGAAAGAAACTACATGCAATTATGGCATGTTTCTACAGCATCGGGGAACGTTTTAAAAATCACTGATATTGGGAACTAATGATATGCTTCCCGAAAAGTGCATTGGAGGAACGTATATTTGTTATGAACTTATGTATATTATATTGTTTCTATAGAAAATACAATATTACTTTATCGAAACCATAGAGAAAGTATTGTCATACTAAATTAGTGGTGCTAAAACAGCACATACACCCTCGCATTATTTCTAAATTTGCAGTTTTCGAAAATTCAGTGAGTTCAACGAAAATGAGACCTACGCTATTCTTGCGTCGTGCGTTGGTTGGTACATCTTATCTCGATGGCTTTTAAAGACTTTACAAGTTCGCCAAAAATTACTGAATAAAATATACCAAAACGAAACCTAATAAGTGTATTTTCCTTTGATGCAATCAGACCTCTCGAAACAAAAACGAAGTTACGTAAAGAAATACTAGCTGGTGCCAATCATCCCCGATCTTAATTTCATTCTTATTGCGACATTCATCTCCGTTTTCATTTTTAATCCAACATTTTCGTCAAAATTCGACCTTTAAATCATTTTATAAAGTAGGGGATGATTCCTAGAGAATTGTGAGCTATTCGTAAGATAGAAGTTACAATATGATACAATATCCCTAATCGTAGAAATTAACACCAGAACGTGTTTTAATATAACACTCTTTCCGTTTTAGATTATATTTTTCATTCAATTAAATACTCTTAGTTTGTGATTTGATGGGATGTGTTTTAATTTCAATTTATTGTGAAGTGAATTTCTTCTCCACAAATGAAAATGTTGATGATGTTGGTTGATGATTATGATGATGTGACTGCTTACTCGATTACCAAGCGTAGGCGAGGGTAGGAGGCGAGTGTAGGAGGCGAATATAGGTCTTTCCTTCCCTTCCAACTACGCGTAACCGAAGGGCGCGAATTCGAGTCCCACGTAGGCAAAAGATGTTTTCCCCATGTTCTTGTGCAATAATTCAGTTTCGCCCATCACCACTTATCACATTTGAATACCATCTCAAAACCAAGCACGTATCATCATTCACACACGATAACCCTACCGTATTTCACTTAATGGAAATCAATGGGAATCCAGTGCGGATCAGCTGCCCACAATATGGATAATGGCATAAGATTCCCCATTTCCCTACGCTCTGCAATTTAGCATAGCACTCACCATCCAGAATATGAACGCAGGTTTCCTTACCTTCTGAGATGCACACAGCATTTGCTTCCGGCCACGTCGCTGCCCTTCGATGCAATTTGTAGAGCCCTGGTAAGTCAGCCAAAGAGTGGTAGTCCACGAACCGTTGTTTTCCTTTCACTGCACGAAAATATATTATTAAATATGTACCTTAGAGATATATAATCGTCCACCTTCAAAATTTATGACACGCCGCTAAATATTTGTGCTACCTTGAGACATGTCCCTACAAAAAGTTCTTTGAGATCGAAACATTTTAACCCCTACCGATTTCAGCTTGAGAACGCAAGATCGAACATGATACGCCAACACCGCTAGACACGCATGCCTGTACAGTTCATAGCATACTCCCGCTGTGACTATTAATCAAAAGGAAGTTCATTTCTCTTCTGATATACACCACCAAATCAACTGAACCCCAGCGGTTAAATTTATTTCAGTGCCATTACTATTTAAATGTTAAATTATGGCATGTAAATTACGCAGTTATCACAAACATATTTTACTGATCGGAGACGTAAATATTTCTAACAATTGAACACAGATTGGCATCATACAGACAAGTACTTTCGGCTTGATTTTACAACTTAACGAAGGTAAAAAACGTGAGTGATTCGCGAGTGTTTTATTATAAAACGAGAATTCGGTCAATATCCCCTCTTAATTACACAAAGAAATTTTTTGTCTAGTATTCAACATAGAGAACATTAGAAAATAATGCAAACGCAAAAAGAAGAAATAATCGGACACAGTGGAGATTCTGTGACAATAATTTAAGCAACTTGTTCAATATTGCACATACCGAAGCTTCCAAAAATATAAACATAGAAAAGGATAAAATTTTCTTAAGCCAGAGAGAGAGAATGAGAGAGAGAGGGAAAGACAGCGAGAGCGAGGGAGAGAAAGAGTGCGAGAGAGAGAAAGAGTCCGAGAGAGGGAAAGAGTGCGAGAGAGAGAAAGAATGCGAGAGTGAGAAAGAGTGAGAGAGTGAGAAAGAGTGCGAGAGAGAGAAAGAGTGCGAGAGAGAAATAGTGCGAGAGAGAGAAAGAGTGCGAGAGAGAGAAACAGTGCGCGAGAGAGAAAGAGAGCGAGTGAGAAAGAGAGCGCGAGAGAGAAAAAGAGCGAGTGAGAAAGAGAGCGCGAGAAAGAAAGAGAGCGCAAGAGAGAAAGAGAGCGAGAGAGAAAGAGAGCGCGAGAGAGAAAGAGAGCGCGAGAGAGAAAGAGAGCGCGAGAGAGAAAGAGAGCGCGAGAGAGAAAGAGAGCGCGAGAGAGAAAGAGAGCGCGAGAGAGAAAGAGAGCGAGAGAGAGAAAAAGAGCGAGAGAGAGAGAGAGAAAGAGATCGAGAGAGAGAGAAAGAGAGGGAGACAGAGAAAGAGAGCGAAAATGGAAAGAGAGTGAGAAAGAGAGCGAGAGAGAGCGAGAAAGAGAAAGAGAGCGAGAGAGAGTGAGAGAGAGAGTGAGGAAGAGAAAGAGAGCGATATAGAGAGAGAAAGAGAGCGCGGGAGAGAAAGGGAGCAGGGGAGAGAAATAGACCGGGGGAGAGAAAGAGAGCGAGAGCGAGAAAGAGAGTGAGAGCGAGAAAGAGAACGAGAGCGAAAGAAAGAGAGCGAAATCGAGAGAAAGAGTGCGAGAGAGAGAAAGAGAGCGGATGAGAAAGAGAGCGAGAGAGAGAAAGAGAGCGAGAGCGAGAAAGAGAGCGAGAGAAAGAGAGCGAGAGAACGAGAGTGAGAGCGAGAGAAAGAGAGGGATAGCGAGAGAAAGAGAGCGAGAGCGAGAGAAAGAGAGCGAGAGCGAGAGAAAGAGAGCGAGAGCGAGAGAAAGAGAGCGAGAGCGAGAGAAAGAGAGTGAGAGCGAGAGAAAGAGAGCGAGAGAAAGAGAGCGAGAGAAAGAGAGCGAGAGAAAGAGAGCGAGAGCGAGAGAAAGAGAGCGAGAGCGAGAGAAAGAGCGAGAGCGAGAGAAAGAGAGCGAGAGAGAGAGAGAGCGAGAGAAAGAGAGAGAGACAGAGAGGGAAAGAGACAGAGAGACAGAGAGAGAAGGTGAAGGAGAGAGGGGGAGAGAGAGGGGGAGAGGGAGAGAAGGGGAGAGAAAGAGAGAGAAAACAAAATTGAAAATGTGATTATGGAGAATATTCTACTGAAAACAATTGTACGCATAATTAGCAAATCGCACTCACGTTATTATTCGAAGTCTCTCTTTATTAAGCTGGAGTTCTTCCATTATCTTACCTCTTGATTTATAAACCTTACTCGAAGTTGGAAACATATTTTTAGCCAATTCAGATGTCTACAATTGTAACACTTGACGATTTATCCATACTTATTACGAGTCAGTATCAACTGTCAAACAATTAATGTACATCATTTTACAACATTCTGCAAGATAACATTAAACGATTAAAATAGTTACACAAGTTTAATTGCCAAGTCACTTATTTACTGCGGTATAACATTTTCTATCAATTCGAGATTATACTGACCATTAATAAAAGGCAATAATAGTGTTTTAAAAAGTATATTTAATCTATTAGTTACTATTTGCACTGTATAATTCTAAAAGACAAGCTTGCGACAAGTATTGTACCCAGCGTCTCCACCAATGAATATCTCGATCACGTTTTTCGCCCTGTTAAGATGGAATCTTGTTTGGACGTAAATGTAGCTTCACTATCTGTGCATGTTTTCTTCAGCTCAGTGGGTAATACAGTAATTGGAATAATTGTCCTCTATGTTATGCCAATGGTAAGATTTTTCATTCACGTGGGCTCGATATGGATTAATATCCAAAATCTGTAGCTCATTACCTTTGCAAATAGATTGCAGTCACCAACACTAATATCAAATTACACTTAAAACGTATACGGCAGGAAATTTAAATCAATATGTCGGGATTTAAGCCTCTTTTTCCCCTGAATTTGTAATAACAGTAACTCCAAAATAACGAACCTGAATAATAATAATAATAATAATAATAATAATAATAATAATAATAATAATAATAATAATAATAATAATAAATATATTATACTAAAAGTGAATATCTGTTTAAACTGCGTAACTAAAAATTGTAATTGGTATCTTATTACTAAATCACAAAGTATAGAAAGAGGCTGCAAATATATGACAACCTACTCACCCGCGGTTTCAGCACCCAGTGTGAGTAAGTAGGTTCCTTCTGATCGCTTGGCTTCTAAGAACGAGACGTCCAGATAAACTTCTTGATCTTCCGCTCCTATACTCTGTAGATTTGCCTTGAAGCAGAAAACGTGGGAAATGGGAAGCGGAAAGCATTACAATGCTGACTAGAGCCGGAGGAGCACAATTCAATCGTCAAATGGGGACCATATTTGAAGTAAATGGTGCCACTTCAGGTTTTCTAAAATTTAGATATATGCATTTGGAATTGAAGCTTTTTGACTCGGCACGTACAGAGAGAAAGACGAGAAAGCCTTGCAGCGCATTTTTGAAAGATTTATTATTTATAAAGAACAAATTGAGAAATTAAATGAGAAAATAGTCAATGTATTGCAAATTATTTTGAATAATAAGATTTAAATTTCCTCCGAAAGACAACTGAATAGTTTCTCTGCTCCAGGCCGGCTGAACTCACTGACTCCGCGAGCCGCCTCGAGACGATTCCGTCGCGCGAGCCCTGAAATTCCCTCGCGAGTTTCGTTGTGTCCAGGAGGGGAATGACGTCCCTCAGCGCTATGAGAAATGGCTCCAGGAGGGTAATGTGGTGCGTTCGAAAGCCTAACCGCCTTCGGCTGCGAAGTCCATGACACGGGGCCAATGCAATTTTTCTTTCACTTTCCGGTCTTTGTATCGAGCAGTGTGCGCAAACGCGCAAGACGACAGAAGTAGAATTCGAAAGAAATATAATATATTTTATTAACATAAGACTATAAATTGCGATTTTGAACATATTCAATATTATTTGAGTGTTTTTAGTTAATTATTTTAAGACAGTAACACACATTAAATTTTCAATAAAATGTATTTGCAAACACTTCATTGTTACTAGCAGAAATTTCCAAAATATTTTCAAAGGAAAATATATTTTTATTTGAGTCAGTAACATAATTCGTAGAAACTATTTTGAAGGATTTTAATTTAAATATAAAGCATGAAGCATAAATACTTAAAAGTAGTGTGAAAATCACGTTCTTCGCAAATGAGTGCACTAGAAACCCATAAAAATTTATTTTGGATCGAAATAATTTCGATTTTTTACTGTCTTATACGGCTAGAATATTTTTGAAAGATGAACAATGATAACTAATGAAATTTGCATGTTGTTTTACACGTAATTTAATATTAAAGAATTTATACGAAAAGTTCCCAACAAGGTCCATATCGTCCCCAAGTGAAGTTTTGAAGGAGGTCAGTGATGATCAAGGAGTCCATTGGGGGTCAGTAGCCAAGCAACAATTGGTGCCGGATCGTCAGTGGCGGCTTGTTGGGTAGTGCCTGGATGTCATCGCACCACCAAAGAAAAGGAAGAAAAAGAAACGTTTCATCATAAAATATCGTTGTTTTTGTTTCAAAATATTTGTTCATTGTAGTAATTCATTTAAACGAGCGTTTAGTCGTTCGATGCTCTATCAATACTCTCTACAAATGCCCAGAGCAGAGTGCTATCTGCCGGCCTCTTTCTAAACCGCAGAGCCACGTACGGATTGGCTCTGTCTCTGCCCATTTAATCTTGTGTAAAGAACACTTTGTTGGTTGGTATGTGTCTTCTGTGCATGAGACGGAGCTAAAATGGAACGTCGATGTTTTTCAGGGAGTACGGAGATTTTCCACGACGAAGAGAGACACCAATCGTCAGCTCTATCACTCTTCTGCACATAGGCAACGCGCAGTTCAAGTTTTGCACCGTTGCAGTTTTGTCTTTTGTAAAAAAAAAATTGAGGCCCTAATTAAGTCGGGGGCTGAGGCAAGTTGCCCCACCTTCTAGATGCCCCTGCTCTATACCTTCCATTCCCACCACAAGCGACACTCTTCCCGCGATAAGTCTCGTTTCAGCTCGGAACCAGCACAACCGTTCGCGTTGAAAACAAGTTGGAAGTTAGAAGCAAGTTGGGCAGGCCTGCGTAGTCTATACAGAGAGCAGAGAGAAAAAGAAAATTTGCAGGTATTCGTGAAATCTGAGATCCGAACGTACAGTTTCTTACTCACATAATTATTCACGAAGATATCATCTATCGTCAACAGAAGTGAAATTTTATTAAACTGCTGTAATGGCGAAATGACAAGTTCAGTAAAATTTGCGATGCTAGCAGTAGTGCACGAAGCATATCAGGAGGCAAACTCACCGACATTAAACGGTGCCGCGTTGCATTGCGTTGGCTGCTTAACACCAGGTTCAAATTCACCAAGTTGCTAGAGGCACACTCGAACGCTTGTAACAGTTGAATGAAAAGCAGTTTCCATAGTAGTTGGTTTTTTCCCATGACTTCCTGACAAATAAAGAACATGTGTTTATTTCTCATATTAGCATGTTTAAATCCTTTATTTGAATCGGTGATTTTAAAAGGGAAATAAGTCCAGTTTTTTTGTAAGAAGAGTTGAGATCTACATTTTCTTTGTTATTCTTCAAGTTAGAGATCGGTGCAAAAACCTGCCCAGCTTAAAGTGTGTGTTCCACTGTCAACGAAAAATTCTAATGACTGAAAAAGAGAAAGAAGTTCAAGACTTCTTTCTGATCCTCACACACAAAAACCAATATTATCTGCTAGGAAACGCCTAAATGCTTCATGACAACAATAATAGACACTGAGGACATCACAGACTTCAAAACCTGGTAGTTGCACTATTTTAATAAGACAACCAAGAGTTGCTCGTTCAGGCAATCCTCATTGTGAGCACGGTGTGACTCTTCCCTTGAAAAGAGACTATTTATGATAGAGAATATTTTGAAACTCGCGGCACGTTAGTATTATAAATATATATACATTGTGGTGATCGCATAGGAATACGATCAGGTATTTTTATTTATGTAATTACTGCTTGCCTGCAGCGAGCGACCATCTGAGAATAATATTCGAACACTGTCACGCTGATTAAGCTCGCGATGTTGTCGTTTCCCCATAAAGGATGGTGAAGCGTGGAGACGGCCACTGCGGAGAGACTTTTTGAACGCATATCAAGCACTCCTTCATGTTAGCAAAAGGGAAGGCACGTTCAGATTTGACTTTCAAGAATGTTTATGTTCTTCTAATCAACTGAAGGAAAGTAACCGATCAAAAAATAGTAAAAATATCATTCAAAAGTTCAAAATACAGTAATCTACATTTCACGTGAATATCTTCATTTCTACAAGAAAATTTTGACATAGCCACAGATTCAATTGGAAAATGATGATGAGTAGATGTTGATATTATTAATTTAGTAAGAGTATTTTTCATGTCCACATAGCACAATGTCAATGCACATTACTATATATTTATTTCATAATTATATTGTTTGATAAGTACAAAAATGAATAAAACGTTTTAAAAAACCATCATTAATTTGTAAAGAAAATAAATCCACGTTATAGAAACGGTTCTGTACATCATAGAAGGTAAAATTTGAAATTACAGAGTAGCCTAGGAAATCAATATCGACTATTTCTACAGCTTGTATGTAGAACATAAATGTCGTAGATGCCAACTGTGATGTTATTTAGTTTTCTTCTCTCAGAACTATGAAACAAGAACTTGTTTCCCTTTTCAAATCACTGATTCAATTTCTTCCGTGCAAATATTTTTCATTATAATCTAAAAATAATCCGTATTTTGGTCTCTTTATGTAGACCATATGAAAATATTGATTCTTTTTCATTTGGATTCTCTGAACAATCTTCTAATTTTTATTTATGATTCAGAGTTACTTATGGAATAAATTGTTTTCGATATGGTGGCCATCGATTGCCTTTCAATTCACACACATTGTATTGGACATGGAGAGCCGAGATAGGAAGGTCGCGAAACATAACAATATGCGCATTGCGACGCGTCTATTCCTATTCATAAGTCAGCAGTAATGACAAACGACTGACCCAATATTAGCGGGAATTTTTAGTGCAAACAGATTCCACAATTATTACGTTTTTACAAGTCATTGAAACAGCTATATGAAGCGTTTTTAAAACTTTGGCATCTGTCATTTCAACTATATTTTCATTGTGTTAATTTTGGTTGTGACCATCGAAAAGTCTGACTTTGATCTACTTTCAAAATTTCCCAACCCTTCGCGCTTGCCACGCAGCATAACGGCCAGCGTCTGGCCTGGCGTTTCAAACAACTTTTTGCACGTGTTGTGGTCACGTGGTTCGTGACGTATTTGATGTTGCTCAGAAGGTGCAAAAATCGGTGCGCCAGTCCAGCTCACCGTTGTCTTTTCATGTTCTCGACTTCATCCGCTATTGATATAGATATCGCTGTCGATTGCTAGAACACTTTGCCGTGCCTAATTTCCAAGTGTTTCGTTATCGTGACAAACACATGAAGCGCCTCCGTGCTATTTGGGGACATCCTGATGCAATATTTCCGTATTCTGTAGCGGACACGACACTCAGAAGTTCGGTTTTCATATAAAGATGCCACATAAAGACGCATAAAGACGACGTTGGCCTCAGTAAGTAAGGTTCGTACAATGCTGCCCTTCGTGTATGTTATACAAATAAACAGATTGTAACAATCAGTCCTGAATTATTATCATCATGTGCTAATTGCATATGTTTGTTTATATCAGCATTCTTCAATTTTTAATTTTTAGTCATAGTTGATAGTTTTTAGTCACTTTTCATAATTGAAATAAAATGTATTCTCGAAATTAAATCCAATGCAGAAATGATTGTTAAAATCCATTTTAATGACATTTTGAATAACTGGAAACCACAATTTGATAGATTCAAGAAAATATCAAAGTCTATAATATTAGTATTGTTTGTTAGTCAACTAATTGTTCCAATGATGTGTAATACAAATGAAATGGCATTAGTAAAAAAACAAGAGTGGTTTCCTCTTACACGAACGGCAATCAAAAAACACAAGCCTCTTGAAATTTTGTTGTCACATTCTCAAAGTCTAAAATGAATATCTCACTTTCTTTTCATTATATCTTATCAATTCTCGTTTTCTTGAAACGATGCAGTTTGAAAACAATGTATTCTAAATTTCCTACCTCTTATTTTTCTACTTTCAATCCAGCAAGTGAAGTCTCTTCAGAAGAGGCTATTTGTGTGATGTTCGTCTTGCTTGCTCCGAATCACTAATGAGATATATCGGCTTCAAGCAATCACCCAGAGCTCTACCATATCTCATTTCCAACGCATTACTACACAATAATCCTATGACGTCCATCTGTTCTGGAAACACATTATCGCATAGTTCTTCTGACTGCTATGTTAGGGTTTTCCTTTTCTGAACCACGCGCCTTTTACTTTCTTATTTTACTTCGTTTACGTTGTAAAGAGAAAGTATTGTAAATCTGCTGTGCAAATTGGTGTTTTTTTTTCGAAAGAAACACTAGTATTGTACTTTTTGCGTCATTTTTCATGAACTATAGGTAATTTTAAAACAATTATTTCTTGATAACGGCTCCAATTTTTTATTTATTTTTTCCTCATATATAGCAAAGGACGGCGCTGGTGCCATTTTCAGCACACTTTCTATATTTTCGTAAATTGCAAAATGTTAACATTGCAAAATTACAATACTGAAAATCAATTTTTTCCTGAATGAAATCCGTTCTAAACAATTAGATCGTTAAAAACCCTCAAGCACCATCTTTTGAAAAAAGAGTAGTTTTGCGTAATTATGTGTTCGATTTTAATGAAATTTGTAAAATGTTTCAAAAATACTTCTATCTCACATCCTGGAGAGATTTCAGAACGTTTAAAATGGAGCAGGCCTCATTTTCGTTGATTTTTCTGAATCTTCGAAAATTGAATAATTGGGAAAAAGGTAGAAGCCACTAGCCTTTAAGAGTCGAGAAAGCTTTGTCCAATGGTAGTGTAGCGGTAACGTATCTGACATTTTGACTCGAAGGACTTGAGTTCGAATCTCGTCGCGGAAAATTATGTCTGCCGATTACAAACGCTTCTGCTGGTTCATGCTGCGTGTCCTAATAATGTGTGGAAGCATATGCTATGATAGCGTCACTAGTATAAGTCTCGTATTGTACAAGTATAGATATCAGAATATTTTCGTTCTGTGGCAATAATAACCAGTCCGATTGAGAGTTTTACTCAAAAGATTTTATATTTATCTCCATTTTATATAATAGCTTATTTTGTATAAATTTATATGGCTAAATTTTGAATGAAATATACACGCATCTTAAGCACTCCCAACAATATAAAATATTTGAAAGTGTTTCATCGGTCCAGTAGTGTTTAAGATATCTAAAATATATACCGATCAATACGTTGGATATTAATAAGGATTTGGGAACGATATTTCGTCAATCAATGTAGTAAGATTATGTTGATTATGGATCTAAACCCATAATTTCTCTTTATTCTATATCCAAGATAAGGAATAGGGACTTCCGACATCCGTGGCATGAGACTGCAAGTGAATTACGTTTCACTTTCTTTCCTTTCTCTCCTAAATTTTACTTCAGATGAAAAATTTGTTTCTAGGAAACGGAGCCTCTAGGACTTCAGCCTGTACCAGATGTTCAGAGATCATGCAGAATGGGACTTATTTAACTAACGGTTGAATTCACTAACTGTATTTAACTAATTTTAATTATAGTTAACACTGTTAATGTATATTTTGAAGTCTAAATATTTTCTTAACAAGAAATATATCACTTTAGCTACTGGGTCAATAACCCATCTCAATAAGTTTTTACCTTCAACCCCCCTGAAACATTGAACACATGCTAAGATAACCTCTTGTTTTGCTTCTAGACGTAAAAGTATCTTCACTATGCGCACGTTTTGTTCAGTTATGTTAAGTTGTGTTAAGGGTAGAGCCGTGGGTGTGGGTAGCTCTCTTGTTAATAGTACTATAAAATAAAATACGTGCTTCGTTTACAGATGCAAAGAAGTACTCGAGAGCGAAAATTGTATTTTTCAAATGTTGTTAATCACGCTTTGTTTGTACTTTTAATTGTCAATTATCTATGTTTAGTAGCAGGTTGTGTATACTAGAGCACAAGAAAATGTGCACAAATGATATTTTCCCCATAAATACATCCACAAATAATATTTACATATACAAACACAGTTTTTACTTTTTGATGAAAATAAATCTAATCAAATTACATTAAAGTATTTACATTGTAATTACATGGTTTGATTGCTTTAATATCTCGGGCAAGCTTTTCCGCAAAAACAAACATTTTTAAAATTTGGCTGTGGAATCTCATGAGAGGAAGAAAATATTCAGAATTAGAGCGTTCCCTTCAGTGCAAATCTTTTTCACATGCCACGCGCAACTTGCCTCGGAAACCAGATACATCACGAGAACTGAGCTACGTGCCCCGCCGTGGTTGAGTGATTAGTTAGCTTCCGGGCCTCCCATCTCCAGTCCGCGGGCTCGTTCTCGACTGAGGTGCGTGGATTTTTAATGGAAATTCCTTAGTGGTCTTGACATATTGGCGGCATGTAAAAGAACCCTGGCTAAATGCCCGACAAAATAGAATTCCCGGACAATCTCGTTTCAATCAGATCTCATATTCACGTAACCAGAAATGCCTCTAGTAATGGATTTATTTATTTGTTTATTTATTTATTTTACGTCAAAAAACAGTTAAAAACTGCGTATGACGTGCAATGGGAAAAAGTGAATTGTGTGCACATTTTCAAAATTCTGTGATCCCTACACTAAGTCATATACTACTTAAATTTTGAATTTTGAAAGGCAGAAAAAAAACTCCCATGTAATAAAATCTATTTTCAAGGATAAATAAGCAATAAATTTTGAATTTTGAAAGGGAGAAAAAAACAACAAAAAAACTCCCATGTAATAAAATCTATTTTCAAGGATAAATAAGCAATAAATTTTGGCTCTTATTACTTCCTACCGCGACAACATGGAAACGATAATTTGAATAATTGTATTTCCCACTGAATTCTAGAAGACGTGCACAGAAAATGAAGTTACATTTATGTCCAGAAGCAAAACAAGGGGCCATATCAGCATTTGCTCAATGGATCAGGGAAACTGGACGAAAACCTGATCGAGATGGGGGTCATTGACCCGGAAGCTGTGTTACAATAGTTGTTACAGGTTGTTTATACTCATTTATACAGTCCAAATGGTAATTAATGCATTATGGATCATTGTTAAAATTAATGTTTCTTTTCTGGATGAATGTTTCTTGGATCGTTGTTGGTCCTGATGGTCAATATGGGAGTCAAAATTTACCGGGAATTCTGGGAAGCTGTAGGGTGCCAATAGACAATTCTCAGCAATTTCATCCCACATCAGCGTTGGACCAATTGATAAATCTCCAAGTGTCCAGGTTTTACAAATAAACAACTGTTGCCAGTATGTCATTCGGCCAGCGTTTTTAAGACATATTTAACATATAGATGAAATGCGCAAAATCTGTAGTGCGAAATCGTGAATGTCACGGAACACGCATTTGTGATCCGTTTCACCCAATTTCAAATTTGTGACAATAAATCATGTTATATGTAAGGTTAACAATACATGGGTTAACAAAGAAATAAAAAAAACACTCCATTTTCTATTTATATATTAACTTCGAAAACCAATTAATAGGTGAAGATCTGTATGACGGTGGGGTTGCTGTTACGTCAGCAATACTATCAAATCAAATATGCAATTCGTTTTCCGTTGCAAATACTTTCTATAGTCCCGGACCGAAATTTTGTAGTTTTCATACATTGTCAACTACGTTCATTGCTAAATTTAATCAGATATAAAACAGTACAAGAGAGGTAGAGATTCTGGTGCTGAAGAAAGCGCAGAATATATTTCTGCCCAACATCTGACTTTTAATTTGTATTGTTTTCTGATAGAAATTAAATTAAAGCATACTCTTTATTATCCCACCGAACAGAGCGACTCAAACGCCATCAACTCTCTGTCAGCAAGCGGTAATTCTGAGCGCTATCGCTTGCTTGGTGACCTACGGAGACCTGAATTACGAATATAATGACCACTCTAAAAACGTTCATATCATTCTTTTTGCTGTAACTGACAGGCCGTGAAGGTTGCAGACAGCAAGAGCAATGCTGACGTATACCCGTGCGCTTTACAAGACTTAGTAAAGTTGGGCATAACATTCATAAGAAAAACTAACTTGACAACATTCAAAATGTACGCCTGGAACTAGTTTAGACAAATGACTTTTTTGTAAGGAGAAAAAATAACTGAGTTAAATTTGTTACTAAAATGTTTTTAAAAATTATTTTAAAAATATTATTTTTTAGGTTTGTTTGAGTTTTGGTTTGGGGTTGAAATAGACGCAATAGAAAACTCGTACGCAATCTACATGGATCCAATCAAAATAAATAACGACAAGGAAATGATGAAATGGTGTTTCACGATGGTCTAGTGTCCTATGAGATATAAGTTCTCATATGTTTTTATTTATTTATCTATTTATATGTAATAATCTATAATATGTAATATTGTATATTATAAAAAATATGATGCATACAATTGTCTACAAACTAGGTCATATTCATTTTGTTACTAACACTGCCTGTTTTCAGAATGAAGTGCAGATTTCCAATCTAGTACACCTCACACCTCAAATGTACGGGCCAATGGCTTTGAACATTAATCAACTAAGAACGGTAAAACACTATTAAAAACATATCCTTTTAGCAAACTTGCCCTGCAGGAGTCCTAAATATCATTTCAAATGACTGCCATGCAACAGGGTGATGTGGAAAGATGTAGATTGCTGTGAAAAACTAATGTTCTCTGAGCTGTTCTAAGAGCATTATCCCCCATTCACAGAATTCAACGAAAATGAGACCCCGGCTATTCTTTTAAGCATCCCTTGTTTTATCTGTGGAAAAAATAAAGAAAAAATTGGAGCAGTTTTTCAGAAAATGTTTTTTTATTGAATAAATTTGGAGCAGGTATTACGCGCAAACGAATCGATTTTTGAAAAAAATGTGCATAGCATTTTCTAAAGATCTGAGTTTTTAAAACGGATTTTATTTAAGGCAAAAATCTCAATCTTCAATTCTGTAGTTTTGAAATGTTAAGTTTTTGTAATTTTGAATAACATTGAGAGTTCGTCGGAAGTGATACAAGCTTACATACATATTTTTACTGTTCTTTTATATATACAAAAGGAAAATTTAATGAAAAAAAATCGAGCCAGTTTTGAGAAAATAATTGTCTAATTTTTTAACTGCTTATATTTCACCCAAAAATACGCAAAAACTATTCATATTTTCGAAAAATTGTAAGAGACGTTATTTTACGATCTGTTTTTTTAAGAATGGATTTTATTAAGAAAAAATCTCTTTAATGTTGTAGTTGTTGGAAGATGTCGAAAAAATTTCATTTTCAAACACACACAATTTTGCAATTTTCGAAAAATCAGGAATTTCAACTAAAATGAGACATGTGTCATTCTTTTAAGTGCACTCTACCCTATTCGAGGTCCTACTCTCCTCTACAAAGTTTACTGAAAAAATTTGGAACCATTATTGAGAAAATTCTGAAAATGCTGTCTTCATGTTAAGTACCTCGAATACCAAAATTATCCATTTCAAACTCAGAGGGCTTTGCGTTCGTTTATATTGATTGAAAAATATGAATTTTCAAAAAAATGGACAAACGAACAATCGGACAGACGAAGAGATGGCAGACAGACACATTTTGGCGTCACTATTTTTCGGTAACAACGAACTCATAAAACATGGAATCTGACTACACAATGTGTTTGAGGAAATAATTTATTTTACATAGGAATAAGATTTATCCACTTATTCGTTACCAGAACCCGGTGCTTTTCTGTCAAAAGTCGCCGAACGTCTTACGAAGTAAGGGCGAGAAAGTAAAAAGAAGGCCCAGGCCTGGACACACCGCTAGCTGGCATAAGTCTGTTTAATCTAACCCTAAAATGTAAAATACACACATACAAAATTACACCGAAAACTGTTTAATGTGAAAATTCCAGCCTTTGGCGCCACGCTAAGGCTAGTATAGTTGCCACTTTAACACATTATGGTTACAAGTTGCTATGTAGTAGTATTACATTACCGTTACAATTAATACGAGAATGTTAATGCAGCTGTAGCTACAGATATTTCTAAATTCATTTACAAATGCAAGCGCGGACTTTGATTCTCCTTCCATTCTTCGTGCAACGAACACCTCAACGCCATTATATGTATTAGTAAGCCCTGATGATGGAATAAAATATTCCGAAACGTTGGCAAACTAGTGTAATCCAACACCTCAACATATTTTGTGCTGCCAACACCTCAACGCCGACCAGCGAAGCCCGCAGCGCGTACCAAGCCCCAGGAATGCGAACGCGCCAACGCGCCGTGTGCTCAGAGGCCGCTTTCCGCGCCGTGTGCTCAGAGGCCGCTTTCCGCGCCGCTTGGCCCGGCGACCATTAATCAGCCGCATTGGCAGCGAAAGGATTCAGCCGGACCTGCACCGCGCCTTCCTCAGGTCGCGCCAAGGCCCACCGCACTTGTTCTAATGAATTTTTCAATTAATTAGAGCTCCCCCAACGCCCATGTTTTCTCCGGCGTTCGTGGCTTCCAGGCTTCTACTGTTTGTATTAAGCCCCCCGGAGCCGACTCTGGAACACGAGTTATGAATCAAGCAATTGCTCGCAATATCCATGATTTATGTGTAGACGAAGGTAGAGGAACAATGCCCTTCGTGTTTTCTTGTCTTTCATGAACTCTTGTTCAAGGAGCTTAATGAAAGACAAAATACTTAAGTACGCTTAATTGAGTACTGGAAATTAGATTTAGAAAGGAAACGGTGGGGGGGAGCAGAAAAAAGGAGCTCTAAGGGAGAATGGCCTGCACGCAATTTGCTTGCGCGCATTCTGTGTTCGAGCGTGAATGGAGAGCCCATAGGGAAAAGCGAGATCACTGGAAGGACAGCAGTCTCCGATTGACAATTATGGATGTGCCGGAGCATATTGTGTGTCCTACCAAGTATGGAGCAATCTTATAACTTCTAAACGGTTCATGACATTGAAAAACAGTTTTTACCCAATAATACTCAATCAAGGGGCAAATAATATGCTCTAGAAATTATATTAGTAATACTTTTACTTTTGAAGAAATTGTATCGTCTTTAATTTTTTAATGCCTAGAATTTAATGTATTTAATACAAACTGCTTCTTACATGTAATGGGTAGACTATAAAACGAGGAACACAATAATAAATAATTTGACAATGATTTTACAGCAATATTGAATGAAAGTGTATATTTCGGACACGTGAGTTGAAATTTAAGCCGTAGTTGATACGACAATATTTCCTTTCAGTAGGCGGTTGCAGCGACCACCTTCAGTGCAGGGGGTCTTTGCGGCAACAAGACTTTTCTGGCAGGCAAGAAGGGATGGAGGCCATGGATTATTTACCGATAATCTACTCGCTATTTAGTGTATCAATGTAACAGAAGTATAAAACAGAAAACAAAATTCAAAACATACTTGAAAGAAAAAACTATCTTCTGAATGTAAATTTACAAACAATTGAACGCACATTCAGCGCAAACATATTATATATCAATTTATCACACTATGCCACCCTCCATAGGTTGGATATTGAAGGCTAGTATCTCAAAATTTAGTCGTTTTGGGATAATAATGTCACAAACAAGATCATCACCGGCAGAATTTTAAAAAAATGTATCACATAAGTTATTTAGAAATTTGTTAAAACGATGGAAATTGCCACATTTGTATAAGCTTGTAATGGACTCTGCAATGCTGCTTCTCCTGAAAAGTCACTATTTTTACGTTCTCGTATACATATGTTTATACGGGAGTAATATACGTAATATAGAGAAAGTTATGTAATGCTGCGGAAAATCGAATTCGAGATTTCGACGGAAATACACGTTTTTGGGTCCTCTGATACCGAAAAAGTGTTGTTTTTTTTGTTTGTTTTTTGAAAACGTCCGTCCGTCCGTCTGTCTCTGTCTGTCGTATGTGAATAAATCTAGCACTTCAAACACACGTACGATCTTTTCCAAATTGAAAAAACCCTTGTCCACCTGGCTCTAGTTGAAACTTTGAAGTTTTGAAAAATATTCTTTAAGATTTGGGGGTACTTTACATGAAGCCCACCGGATATTTTCAAAATCTCCTAAAAACGGCTACAATTTTTTTTCAATAATTTCTTGTAAGAATAGAGTAAAATACTTTTATAAATGTGGCATAAGTCCGATTTTCGCAGTTAACTCTGAATTTCCGAAAATTCGCCGTCTTCCGAAAACTACAAAATTAAAGATAGAGATTTTTGCTTCAAATGAAATTTGTTGCTCATAATCAGTTCTTTTAATAAGGTCATGTAGATTTTTTGAAAATTTTAGTACTTTTCGCGCAATATGGCGTGCAATATTTGCAATTTTAAAAAATTTCAAAAAACAGATTTTCTCAGAAACGGCTCCAAATTTTTTCTTTAAAGTTTTGGTTTGAATAGTGCTAAATGCACTGTATAAGATGACATCAACGCTATATTGCTCTAGTCTCTTTCTTTTTCAAAAATTTCAAAATGTAATGTTCTTGACTTGTCTCTCTTGCCGGTAATATTTATATTAGAGGCGATTTCTTTACGTTGTTGTGTATATGAGTACATGTACTTTAAATAATATCAAATAAAGTTTCTCGAAAACTCGACAATTTTCTGTGAAAATGATCTCAAAATTCTGCATAAAAAATTTCAAACGCCAGATTTTCTCAAAAGTGGCTCCATATTTCTTTTTCAAAGTTTTACAGTGGATAGTGGTAATATCACTATTTAACGTGACGTACAGTTCACTTTGGTGTATTCTTTTGTGTTTTTTTTTCAAAATATACACAAATGTAATTTTTTTACTATATCTCACGCCGTTAATATGCACATTTCAATAAATTCGTATACATTATTGAATTTGTGAGTGAAATTTCTTCAAATTACTTCAAATGAAGTTTTATGAAAACTCAATAGATTCCTGTGAAAAATATCTTCAAATTTCGCATTTACAGTAACGTTAACGCCATTTTCTTGAAGACGGCTTTCAAGCTTTTCCATGAAAATTGCTATTTAGGACAAGGTTATAGTCTTTTTTAATATTTTTAAAATAATATTCCGATTCTACTATTTGGAAATCGAAAAGTAGAGAAAAATTTAAAAAAGTGTCCTTTTTGCGGAGATAGATGTCAGCTGGCAAGAAGGAAGGGCAAGACTGTGTGGTACCAGTCAACACCATGGAAATTAGAAAACTTTACTAAGAGGAAGTCTGTGCCATTCTGTAGCTTCTTTAGTATAGATACGTGTTGCTAAAATTTAGCAACCAACATTTCTGTTCAGAATATGCCTTCGCACAATGGTAAAATGCACAAGGTAACAGTCGTTTTGAAAATTCATCTGCAGAGAAGAGTTCAATGCACATTTTGCTTTCGGTATTATTTGTTTGTTACATTGACTAACAAATGTATTAGATTGACAGTAAAGAATAATGGAAAATTGCTACTAATCTATGATGTGATGAAACATATCGAGATATTATCAAAATCTTTAACATTTCATTCAGTTACTCTGTACTCAAAATGTTTTATGCTGGATTGTTTCTAGAACCATTACAAATCTAGATCGATTCATTTGAAAATGATCTTTATTATATTTTTATGCTACCAGATTTTATATAACAATAAATAATAATAAAATTGTCTTTATCAGTGTTGAGGCTCTGGTCATTAGGCTAGCTTTTCCGTCTAACCACGTTAAATATCTACATTATTTCGTATTCTATGAAGAAGATCGAGGGGGGCAGGAAATTTAGTCTTACTTCTCGGAGAGCAAACGACGGACCAACCCTGCATACACCTTGAGCGACTGAATAAACCCAGAAAACCTCAATCAGGATAGCGGATGAAGGCCGAGGACATCGACAAAAATTAAAAATACATTTATTAATTAGAAAAAATCAATGATAATACAAAAATGACAAAATTAAATAATCTAAGAACTTAATATTAAGTAGTGACATAGTAGCTGTAATTATATGGTAACATAATTAAATTGATAATTGTAAGATTACGGATTACAATATTTTCAATTTCCTTATCAGTTTCAATCATATAAATGTTATTATATAAGATGTCAAAGGGAATAAAATTTGAAGTTTGCAGGTATCACAGACAAACGAAATACAATTTATATGAAAATTAGTAATTGTACATAAGCTTTACGCAATTTATAATAATTAAAAACAACCGTCAATTTCTTCGTAATGAGAGTCCAACTGACCGAGTCCAAAAGCATTAAATGGAAATTAAATTAAGAATGCTATATAATTAATTTTTATGTGCGTGTTCAATTTTTTCAGTTTTAATATGATTTTGATTGTCGTTTAATGTATCTCTTTTTCCAAGAAAAGTGTATTTAAGCACCCTGAACTAAGAAACAAACAAAATATAAAAGTGACAGTAAAAGCAAAATTAATTACAGATACATCTAGATAAACTAGTTTTCATCAATCATGTGAAATAATATCATATTACAATAAATACAAAGTACTTTTCAGTTGGCAATAGTATGGCAAAATAATTAGAGGCGAAACTTATACCTACGCCTTGGAAAATATAAGAGCTTTTCATTGCTTCTTAAAAGAATTGACCGAAAGACTGTGTTTAATGTTGTTGTGGAGGCTGTTTCAAGTTCTCGTTACGACTACGATAAATGACGTAGTAATTAGAATTATGTTTTGATATTTGTAATAATAATAATAATAATAATAATAATAATAATAATAATAATAATAATAATAATAATAATAATAATAATAATAATAATAATTTGTCCAGTCTAGCGGATACAAGAACAGATTTGTTATATGCGGAAAATGTTTGGTTTTTAGTAATTTGAATAGAAGAGAGGGACAATGCAACATCCGCCTATCGTTTAACCGCAATATTTGATGACATTCAAAAAGGTTCGATATGTGGTCGCATTTTTTAGACCGTTAATACAGAGAATTCATGCGTTTTAAACTCTTTGCAATCATGTGGCAAGGGCTGAGCTTAAGTCGTTATACACAACGTCGCAATTGAGGAAAGACAATGGATTCTATTGCAATTTCTTTATATTGAGCAGTAAAATCTTTCCAAAATTTTTAAAATAACTAACTCGTGAGTAGACTAACTTTGAAACTTTATTTCTCTGAAAATTCCCACTGGAGGTTATTGTTAAAAATTATTTCTAAGTTTTTGACTTCAAAACAGTAAGGTATGATGGTTTTATCTAGAATAACATTTCTTTTACATAGATTATCAGCCCGTGATTGAATTTTTTTACCAAAGTATCATGGTCTGTCATTTTTTTCAAGGACAGGTCGTTTAATTTTGTCAACTTCAGCAGGTTTTCCAAGTCCATATTAGTAGGAAAATGGATCACGGGATCGGTCAATTAATGGATTACACTAGTTTGCCAACGTTTCGGAATATTTTATTCCATCATCAGGGCTTACTAATACATATAATGGTCAACCATAATGCTTCTCCACAGCACAACTCCAATACAGAGTTGCTGAAGCACCCACGTCCATAGCAGGTCCGGCCATGGCCACGGCCCGAAAGAAAGTGAATGAAAAACCACTGTATTGTCACAATACAGTGGTTTTTCATTCACTTTCTTTCGGGTATTATCGCAATTTAGCATTTCGTATTTTTTGGTTAACTATATTACGCAATTTTTTGTATTCAAGAGAATGGCCGTTTTTTCTCATCTGTATGGTTTCTGAAGTAAGTCACGATGCTTCATGCAAGTTCGAATTTCATCATTCAACCATGGTGCTGGCGGACACGCAACTCTAAATGTTTTCAGCCGAGCATTTTTAGCGAACAAATCACTTACAATATTATTTAACACGTGAACTTTGTCATGAATAGAAGTTTGTTGGTACACTAACTGTCATAGAGCACAAAATATATCGTTCTTTCTGATGATCGATACTTTGAAATTTCAATTAATGGAGAAAACAATATTTTCTCCTTTCCTGAACTTCAAAATTAACGTTTATTTCAATGTCCTTCCTAACATGGATTGCTATAGTTACGCCTCTCTCCCTCCCTCCTCTATCCCTCTCGGGGCGGCAAAGGCACCTCTGCCGAGACTGATACGGAGAGAGCAGTGTCAGTGACGAATAAAGGCGTAGTTACAGCCTCCCATGGCCTTGACACGAATGACACAGAAACAAACGTCAGTATTAACTATCAGAATGAGAGATTTTTCGATTTAATTCACCAGAATTGAAATTTTCTTCCACAGATTGAAATTCCAAAGGATCGATCATTGAAAAGAACGACATGTAAAACTGGTGACATAAGGAAGATGATAACAAGGAAAGTCATTTGAAAACTTACCAACAAACAATCTCGATGTCCAATAACTATAGGAACAAACATTTTAAAACATTTCATGTACCATGGAAGCATTTTAAAACATTTCATGTACCATGGAAGCATTTTAAAATATTTCATGTACCATGGAAAAATTTTCAATTATATCCTGAGATAATTCACTAGATCATTAGATAGTCATTTTTGTTATTATTTACCGTTTATCAACTTATCTCTTAACACATCGTTGTACCAAAGGATAAAACAAAACAAACATCTATATAAACTTGAAAGAAAATAATTGTTATTAGTGTAAATTTACAAAAATAAAATAACATGTAGATAACTATAGAAAAAACAGAATGAAATTATCTAGATAACTGATTTACACATATGCCATTTGTGTCTCCCATCGACAATAATGCGCATCTGCAGTCGTCTATGCAAGGGCCGGCGAACTGACTGCAGGGTTTTATGGTGTTTTAAATCGATGCTTGGGAAATCATTCAGTTGAAAGTCTTAAAAATTAATGGAAAAATCTCTCATTCTGAGCGTTAAAATACATGCTTATTCCTGTGTTCTTCGTGTCAAGACCACGGATGGCGGTAATTGTACCTGTATGCGACTGTTGCAAGGACTGTGAAAGGAAATATTATTCGTTTAATTTAAAATCACAAACAATCGTACATCCATTCAAGCAAGGGGTAATTGTCCTAGATCAGGGATGGTGGTGGTGCAAAGCGCGCGCAGGGGAGGGAGCGTTCATGCTCGGTTGCCCCGGCCGAGCGGTTCTTCGAGCTCAACCGCAGCCAATCAACTGCAGAAAGCGGAAGAGCGTCCACTGTTTAGCGGCAGATGTAGAGCTCTAGTGTGTAAAGTACGTGATTTATGTGAGAGCAGAAAGAAAATGTATCGTTATGGTGAGACTGAGTTCGGTGTGAGAGAAGGAGAAAAGACAGCCGGTGAAACAAATACCTGATGAAGGAAATATAAAAGTCTTAAGTGAAAGGGATTGAAGTTTATTAGGCTATGTGTTACAGTGATAATCACAGAGCAACATGCGTGATATATAATTCACTGGTGGACAAGACGCTGGCGAATGTATCGGTGAGTAAAATGCACAACTGTTTGTGGTAAATAAGGTGCAACAGTATAAGGTGTTAAATGCGAGCCATGGATATTTTGTTGAAAAAACGAGCAAATTGAGGGGAAAAGTGCAAATTGAGAGAATAATATAGTGTATAGTTCAGTACAGGAAGGAAGGGGTTTAGTATAGGTAGGGAAGTCATTGGAAGATCACGAGAAGACAGGAAAAGAAAGACAGGAAGTCATTGGAAGATCACGAGAAAATTAGGAAAAAAAGAAGAGAAATGAGGACTTTTCGAAATAGTGAGCGGAGCTGAATTTACAACTTCAATATACAGGAAACTCCAGATTCACAAATGAGCTAAACAAGCTATAGCGTAGGGTCCCACTCTTTTGGGGCACAAGTTAATTTGAAGGAAGAAACTGAATGCACGTTTTCAAAACATAAGAGACATGAAAATAAAACATGTTTATATAGCAGCGATTGGTGGTGTTATGTAGACTTCTATGACGTAATGGGGGCACTACTCCTGCTAAATCTGCTTCGTGTTTCTCCAATAAATAAAAACATTTTAAATAAAACAAACTATTTTATTAATAATACATTTCTTAATGTTGTATTTCAGTTCAATAATTGCTTAGAAAAATATGTTTCCCGTGTGCAAATAGCTTTAGAGACCTATTTCGTTAATAAGTTACCATCAGCAAATATTTTTGAAAACATTTTTTACAAATGATGATGACATATGTTACATACTATCTCCCATTCTCTCTGGTTGGTGAAACTAGAATTTTGATGGTGCCAAGATATACCCCCGAGAAAGTTTTCCCTTTTATGTTAATATACTGGTGTCCCACCAACTGGGGCCCACCCTCATGTCTTCTAAACGGTTCACGATATCGAAATGCAGTTTGCTCTCAACAATGCAGAATCATGGGGCAATTTATATTCCGTAAAGATATTGCTCGTTTTAGTTTCCGACAAATTTAATTATCTTTGATTTTTTAAATAAAACTATATTTTTCTCACTGACAAGGGGTTGATTATAAAAGAGGAATACAATGATGTATCATTTGTTAATGGTTCGACAGAAGTTTGACTCTAAAATAATACTTTCTGACACGTGATTTTAAATTAAACCGACAAAATTTCCTTTAGTAGCTCTTGCAGCTGTCGCCTTTGGGGAAGGTGGCCTTAGCTTAGCACCAGCGCCGCCTCCCTTATCAGTCTCAGCGCCGCGAAGGCCACCTTCGCGAAAGGCGACAGCTGCAAGAGCTACTAAAGGAAATTTTGTCGGTTTAATTTAAAATCACATGTCAGAGTGTCAATTTTTGTTCTCAAATTTCTATCAAATATTAACATGTGGTACATCATTGCATTCTTCTTTATATTTATTGTCCTCTGTTGGTGAGAAAAATACAGGATTCCATTGAAAAATTAAAGATAATTTAATTTCTCAAAACTAAAAATATTACGAGCCATATCTGTACAGCCTATCACTTACCTCATGATTCTGCATTGTTGAGCGAAAACTGCATTTCAATATCATTAACCGTTTAGAAGTTATGGGGGTGGCCCATGGTTAGTGAGACATCTTGTATATTTCCATGAAGTTACTTTACTGAATGAATAGTGGGTAGTCACACTTCTGACAGGAATTCCTAAATGTTGTTTCAAAATTTGCGGATAGAAATTTGTCTTATTTTATTATTATTATTATTATTATTATTATTATTATTATTATTATTATTATTTATAAAATTTGTAAATCAGTGAATATCCGCAAAGGTTTGTAGATCATTCATACGGGCTATACAGTCTTGCAATTGGATTGAAGTTGCTCAAAATTACTTTTGATTCGTAGCATGTACAATGTATTAAAATTATTGCACAGGTTCAAATATTGCAATGGAAAGGTTTTGAGTTACAGGATTTAAACTGACATGAGTGAGTAGGCTCTGACAAAGGTTACTAAGGCAAAGTAAGGTTAAATCAAAGGTGCACACAGGAAGTTCAGAAATTGATATAGTGCAAAGAGAACCAAGAGAAAACCTTCCAAGCTAAGAATGAAAGAAAATGATAGACTTGAAAATGTCAAAAGATGTTATATTAATGTTCACATGAATAGCGCAACAGTTGAACAAAGAAATATATTTCCAAACATCTGTGAATTTTAAGTTTAAGTTGCTTAAAAATGTTGTTCAAGTACATTTACACTTTCGAAATAAGACATACATTTATTTGATTTTTCTTCTCTAGAAATTTCTTTTCTCCAAATATTACTTGTCGTTTATTATCATTAAAGTAAAAAAGATCGCTTAATTCTTCTCCTTTCTCATCTTGTAGAAGTTATTAACCGGGCTAGAGAACCCACACTTTCTTTTTTGATCAAAGTAAGGATTTAAAGGGTTATACATAAATAGCCAAATATTGTCGTAATATTTGGACCTGAAGAATGAAAGTGATTGGGATCATTATCATAATGTAACATTTCTTAACTCAGAAAATGAAATATATGAATGATTATATTAGTTTATTCTCAAATATGAAGTATTCGATATGTATTCTTAATTAAGTATACTTTTCTATAGAAGATAGCACAGGTATTGAATCTGAAGCACGAAACAGCAAAACATTAACATTTATGGAGAATGTTTCATGGGCGTCAAAAATCTTTTGTTTTATCACCACTCTGTATTGATTCACCACTTCACTAATTAGCCACACCAAATATCATAGAAGCGGTTTGAAGTATCGGGATCAACCATGAAATGGTTTTCCTTGAGACGATTTTTGAAAACGCTATTATATAACGACGTCCCCCTTCTACCTTCCCGACAGAATAAGCTTTCAAATAACGTGCTATTAATGCTGAAGATTAATCACGTCCCTTGCAGATTAGAGGAGACAAATTAGCCAGGGTAAAGAAAGAGCACACGCTCTGTAAAATCCGCAGTAAAAATAGAGCTGAAAAGCGTTCTGCTGATTTCAATTATATTTTTCTTGAGAATATTGGCTCATTGAATATTGCATCTTTCTTTGCATAGTGATGAAACTAATTCAATCTGTAAAATATGAAGTGCGTATAATTCAAATTGTTGCCATAACGTATTTTGCCACTTCTGTAAAATATGAAGTGCGTATAATTCAAATTGTTGCCATAACGTATTTTGCCACTTCGCTTACAAATATTGTATTATTCATTAGAATTTTTCAAAAAACCTATATTTAAGGTTAAAGAAAAGTTCTAACGACCCAAAGGTCCACATTTGGACATAAGAGATCTGAGAAATTCTGAAAAAAGAAAAATCCGTCTTCAATTTTATAGTTGTAGGAAAACTAAAAAAATCAAAGTTTTCAATTTTCGAAAATTCAGAGTTAATCATGAAAATCGGACCTACACCACTTTTATAAGTGTATTTTACTCTATTCTCACAAGAAATGTAAAGAAAAAATTTTGGGTCATCTTTGAGAAAATTTTGAAAATGTAGGGGGGGGGGCATCATGTGAAGAACCCCCAAATTTTAAAGAATATTTTTCGAAATTTCCAAGCTATAACTAGAGCCAGATGGGCAGAGGTTTCTTTAATTTGAAAAAGATCATACGCACGGTTTAGGCGCTAGTAGTGATCACTGACGGACGGATGTTTTGAAGAAAAAAACACTTTTTCCGTATCAGGGGACCCCATAACGTGTATTTCCCTTGAAATCTCGAAATCGATTTTACCCAGCATTACATAACTTTCTCTATTCTACGTATATTACTCCCGTATGTATAAGAAAAAAGTAAGAAATACTTGGAAATTAAACTGATGAGATATAACCTTTGTCAATAAAATTCGTCCAGTTGATTAATTGATAATAATTGTCAGCATTTCGTTTACTAGGTAACTGCGTATGCGATCCATTTATTCTTTTAACCAAAGTTATATTTAATGCCTTATGCTTGATATTTTAAAGGTAAAGGGTGCTTTGATTTATTTTAAAATAATGTCGATATAGATCGATCGATATAGGTCGATCGATACAGGCCGAACAATCGATAGGTCGATTGATCGATAGGTCGATCGATCGATAGGACGATCAATCGATAGGACGATCGATAGATAAGACGATCGATAGATAGGTCGATCGATAGATAGGTCGATCGATAGATAGGTCGATCGATAGATAGGTCGATCGATAGATAGGTCGAGCGATAGATAGGTCGAGCGATAGATAGGTCGAGCGATAGATAGGTCGATAGATATAGATCGATAGATAGGTAGGTAAATAGGGAAATAGATAAATAAATAAATAATTTTTCTTCTTGATTATGGTCACAAAAACAAAATGACTAAAAACAACAATAAGAATTAGAAAATAATATTCATGTATATATTTTTCTAATGGAACAACATCTATATGCCATAGATTAAAAATATTTTTAGATTGAGAATTTGTATTGATTTGTAATAACTTCTTGTCATTTTTCCTAAAATGCGTGCTTTTCTTGAAATATTAACATTTTCCAATCCATAAACTGACATTATTTTGCATAGATTCCGAATAATCATAATTAACATGATCTAATTTTGATTTCCATAATTCATCATTAACTAATATGATGATAACTAATACTTCAAAATTTTTTCTTCCTTGAACAACAAATTTAATTTTATACTGGATCTATAATATATCTTCTAATCTTTTATTTTAATTTCCACTTTATTTATTTTAAAAATAACAGTAAAACAGCAGTTCTAGAATTTTTGCCACTGGCAATAATTTTTTGTTCAAGTTTGGAATATGTAAAACATTTTAAAGTTTTGTGTTTTCATCATTTCTTGCAACCATTTTTCTATCTCCAGTACCTATAGATGCAATTATTGCTCCCTCTTCAGTCATCAAGGTTTCTTTTCAGATCTTTTCAGAATTGATAAATAAATCAGCATATTTATTCATATGACTCGTTGCTCCTGAATCTAGAGCCCAATTAATTTCATCGTTGCTGTCATCTCTTTCCGCTTCACTATATTATCTATTGTTTGTTTGTTTGTTTACTTGTTGATTCATAATTTTGCTTATTATAATTTATATAATATATATTATTTTTAGGATATCTTCATTCATGTGATTTATGGCTTACTTTATTACCATCAAAACATTTGGTAATCCATATCCTTTTCCAAATTGTTGTGAAATTATTTCTACGTCCCATTTATTAGTCGAATGTCCTTTCACAAGGGATCTCAGGAAAAAAAATAAGATTTGATACTGATATCTATTCTTTATTACATTCTTATTTGCAAGGTGACAAAATTATTACATTTCTAAGTGCAGTAATATTAGAAAAATATAAATAGTATTTTCTTTCCATGTAAAAAAAAGAAAATAAAATTCACATACTTGTTATATTAAATATTTGTTTGTGAATGTTTTAAATTACTAAGAGACAATGTCATGAACTATTGTTATATAATTGAATGTGTACATTTTCATCTAATGTAATATTGTAAAACAGACTTTGATCGCTTATAACCTTGTAGTTGCAGAGTGATTCAAAATAAATTAAATAATAATAATAATAATAATAATAATAATAATAATAATAATAATAATAATAATAATAAACATTTCATACCTTTTCTACAAAATTTTGAAATTGGTCCTGGTGAACCACATTTAAAATATTTTTTATTGTATTACTTATTTTCTTCCATTCTTTTGCTTTCGAAATCGATTCATTATCTCTTTTCATCATTTTAGTTCTAAAAGAATATTCTGATTATTTCAATGTTTTTCTTATATCAGTCATGGATGGTTTATTTTATATCATTTTTTTAAATGTTAACATCGAAACCAAATTCTTCTCTGAATCCTTCTCAAATAAAAGATTAATTCTTTATCTTTGATTACATTACTAGATTTAATAATTCTTTTAGCTAAAATTGAACCAAAAATTTGTATTCATTTTATTTGCTCTGCTACCAAGACATAGACGCGGGTGCCAACATGGTTTAAACAGCGCGGTAGAGACGGCCGTTCCGGGCGGACTCGGCCGAGCAAGAGAGTGTCCCGCGGCAAGCGAGACGAAACGAACGCGAAGTACGAGACTTCGACAGTTGAGGAGAGGATCGTGGGAACGACGACAGTCGGAAGGTGGAGTCGAAGAGGAAGAATTAACGGACGGTAGTGCGGAAAGCTAATGATGGCGGTGATGAAAAATAGTTGAGAGGAATCCGATGACATCGAGCAGAAATCGAAACGTAGGACAATGAGAAACAGTAAGAACTATTAATTGATCTCGAGTTAAGTGATATACAGTAAAGATTAAACGGCGTGAGGCGAGGAAAGTGATGAGTGTATAGACACGTGTACGACAAAGGCAGCATGAGTGAAACGAACATAGCGATACAGCATCGGCGGGCTTAACAAACGAATTTGGAAGAACTGGAAATGAGGACGGCTGCTGATCTGGCGGCGAGTGGACATCGCCGTGCCCGGCGAAGCACGACTGCGGCGTGGGATTTGCATCGGCGGCCGGGTAGAAGCGGCGGGGGCAAGCGCCTTGGCCACGTGGCGGGCGAAACGGCCCCGACTCGTCACATCGCGCCGGCGCATCCGGAGTTGGTGAGCTCGACGGAATTCCAGACGCAGCAAAACCAGTAAGACTGTTAGTAGAAGGAACTTATTATTAGGCGGTAAAAGAATCAAGTGAGTTGGGAAAGGGAGTAGACGATTGTGAGAGGGGATATTAGATGAGGGAATTTGCCAGATAATGATAAATAATCTAATTTGATGTGGAGAATAGAAAGGGTATTTTGGACGGGTACATATTGTCTGTAAATAGAATAAGTATTGAAATAACGAGGTGATTATGAATCAGTGCATGCAAAGGGAGCTCCCATTTACAGTATGAAGTGTAAAGTTAAGTCCGAAAGAAAGTGTTCATTAGCAATATTTACGTAGTTAGTAAGAAAATTGTTCATGTTTGTCAGTATCGTGAGAAAGTTATTAATGCTAACCATTATTTTGTTTACATTCTACACATTTAATGGAAAGATGTTTTGTAATAACTATTATCTTTTCTGGGAATAAAGCACTCTGTGTTTTTACATTAAAAGTAATTTTTTCATTGTTTGTGCATGCACTCAGAGTCCATTCGCAAGAAAGAATACCTGACCCCTTTTACAAATTTACTGTAGAATAGGACCGAATTGCCGGTCCGTTACGTATATATTCAATTACGAATAATTTCAGTGAAATCTCTTTAACACAAGCTATACTTTATTCATTATAATATACATAATTCCTTTATAGGATATTTATTTAAAATTTCTTTATTGACACATTCAACATTAATCAATATTCATCAGTTGCTAAGAGTCTCATTTCTTTTTTATGACAAATGACATTTAAAAGTAATATAAATAGTGATCATCAAATAATAGTACAACAGGTGTGGCCATGGAACCCCCTATTCCACTAATAGCAGGCCAAATCGGTGGGGTGCCCGGACAACTCTTGTAAGGTATAACAAGAAACACGCTGAACATGCGGAACTACTGGCCACATCTCGGGATGGATGAAAGTGAGTTTTGTAACTTCTAACCATGGAACCGGACTCAGTCGGTTACCAGAGTAATACAATCATAGGCAATGGTTTGTCGTACCTCGGAATAGGTAAAGATGTTCCAGGTACGTCCCTTTTAACACGTAGTTATTACCATTGGCCAATCTGTAATGCCCTTAAAGTTCCCAACACATGCTCCAAATGGTAGGAACTCTCGCCAAAACCTATGACTTCTGTAGGGATGTGTACAATTGATGTAACTGCAGTGACTTCGTCTGCCTTCTTGTCCGCCTTGTTGGCAAATTTCTTGTCCGCCTTTTTCTTCTTAATTTGTTGGTTCGTTGTTGATGCAACGCGTCTCTTAACCCTCGTTGGGCGTTAAGCGCTTTCTTCTAGAGTAATCCTCCGTTACTGAGTAATTACTCTACTGAATTACTATATTTGTCGAGTCTCGTCACTTCGCAGTCAGTCAGTGCCTTGTATCCCTTCGGCCAGGGTCTCGACGCCGTTAGATCCCGTGATTCCTAGTCGGTCACCTAACCGGGAACCCGCGAGTCACGAATTCGCTTAATCTTCATGACTTCACGGAGCGTAGTAAACGAATTCGGCTAGCGCCAACCGGCCTCTTGTCCACCTTTTTGTCCGTCATCTTGTCCGTCAATTGACTCCAGATTTGTTCTTTGTAACTTTGAAAATTGTCTCAACGTTGTTGTGTCAACTTGTTTTCCTACAAGTTCGGCGAGCCTTGGACGCATCTTTCGACATCGTTTTCACTTGTATTTTTTCCTGAACGTTGTATACAAAATTTTACGAAAATAACATTCACTATTGTTTGTCTTACAAACCTAAAATGTCATGGTTTGTGGTGTTATGTAAATGAGAATAAGTAGGTAGTTTCCTCCGTACACTTCGAGAAGTCGTGTCATGTTTATTTTTTTTAAAATTTGTTGCGTCTTAACGCGTCGCAACGCGTCTCTTAAGCGAGAAACCCACTAGGAGCTCCCGGCTCGGCTCGGCACAGCCCGGCGAGGCACGGTGCCGCTCGGCTCGGCCTACCAGTCATCCATTACGGACGTCCCGGCACGGATCGGAGCTGCACGGGGCACTTGTTCCAGTAGCGATGAAGAGTTTAATACTTTCGATGGAGGAATTGATGATATTAGCTGCTGAGGAAGAAGGGCGGGAGCAAGGAGGACAATGTACTCAGCGGAAACAAATGCTGTAAAAAATATTAGTCCAAAACCTTCAGGATCTTTTCCAAAACCAGTATAAAATCTATTTGATTTTGCTCAACTTCAGGCCCCACGGTTTTAAAGGATTATTTTTATATTTTATGGGTACTTTATAAAAAGCTCATACCAAACTATTAATTACATCACATTTAACGTAAGACATCTGCTTGTACAAATCAATTATTGTATGCCTATGTACTCGTATAAATTTCCTCGGTTGAATATTGGAAGAAAAAATGCGTATCACCTTAAAAAAAGTATCTCCCTCTTGATATTCATTATGAATCATTAAGTATTCGTAGTGACGGTAGAACTTAGCTCTTTAAAAACATCTCATTTAGAAAAGAAGACTATAGCATTTTATTGCATTATAAAAATTAAGATTTAGCATTTTGTAGCAGTTTTTGAGAAAATTATTATTTCGGGAGGTCTCTTCGAAATAAAAAATATTCTAGTATTTTTTAGATTTTTCTATGAAAATTAGGAAATAAGCAAAACTAATTTAACATTTCACCATTAGTAAACAAATATTTTTTGTATACCAGCATTATAAACGTCATTTTCTGGGGCAAGAAATCGTTCATAAAAGGGTCTTTTACGGCACAAATGATGACGTATTAGATTTTACTGCACGAATGATTGCGTCATCACACATTCAGCCAATAGTAGCGAGAGAATCGTGGGGAGGTAGAAGAAGACGGAACAGCCGACCACCGTTTTCTCGCACGGATGTCAACAATGCCATCTTGAATTTGATTTCCAGAGGGCGTTGGATGTCAAGCACCCGAGACGTCAGAAGAAAGTTGTTTCGCGAAATTAAGTTTGATTCTCTTGTAAATTTATAATGCTGTTATACAAAAAATAGCGTATGCAACTCGTTTATAATGTTGCTTTATTGCATTCGTACAAATTTGAAAACTCGCTCCTAACGTCGCTCGTTTTCAAAACATGTACTCATGCAATAAAGCTTAACATTATAAACTAATTGCATAAACTACTATTAAGGGCGAAATTTTAAATTTAAAGAATAATTCCTGTCTTGTATAGAAATATACGCTTCTATGTAACATTATTCAGAGAGGAAAATAAATGTCTCGTAATTTGAAAATACATATTAAAACAACACATTATTTTAAAAGGTTGTGTATTTTGTTAAATGAAATCAATTTTTGTAAATAACGATTAATATGTAATACAAACAATGAAAAATTAACTGAGAGCATATTTCATTGTTGGCTCGATATAACCTATTTCTTCTATCAGTAACAATGAAACTGTATAGACTAAAAATTCGTTCAGCTTCTATACTGTTGGCCGTAATTAAATGTTATGTCAAAATAGTCAAAATTAAATGTTTTCATACAACGATGTGTGGTCGAAGTCGTATCCCTAGTTAGAGAGAGACCACGAAGAAAATAATGAAATGCAATTTAGTGTCGCAGATTCACGTCCATTTCGCATTTTGTGGAAATTTCGCATTTATCGCAGATTGAAAACCTTCAGAAATATATTCCACCGATCGCCAAACATACAATTACTAGTTTTTTCAGTATTTGGTAACATTCCGCATTTTTATCAATTGCTAAAATCTACCATATCAAAGAATTTGTGACTGCATTGGGAATAGTGAGGAAGCAAGATGGTGAGAGACACCCGATAACAAGCGCTTGCAGACCCATGCAGCCGTTAGTTCCTGGAAGGTCACGTCAACCCCTCTCAAGGCCAGTCGCCGCGCCGCCCCGGCCGACCGCCGTCACCGGATTTTATTCTCGGGGAAGCATTCCGGACGGACCGCTCGGCTGCCGGGCGAGACCGGGCCGGGCGGTCGCATTCGGTGGCGTCTAACTGAATAGCATGCGAAACATTTCGGCCGGGGCTGGGCTGTGCCGTGCCGGCCGCTCCAAATGGGTTCCCTGCCTTAACACTTGTTGGGCGTTGAGCGCTTTTGTTGGAGTAATACTCCGTTACCAAGTAATTACTATCATTACTGTAATTGTGTAATTACTGTATTTGTCGAGTCAGGTCGCAGTCAGTCAGTGCTTTGCATCCCTTCGGCCAGGGTCTCGACGCCGTTAGATCCCGGGGTTCCTAGCCGGTCACCCAACCAGGAACCCGCGGGTCTCGAATTCGCTTAACCTTCGTGACTTCACGAAGCGTAATAAACGAATTCGGCTAGTGCCACCGGCATGTTCCAATTCCGCCTCTGAAAGTATGGTATGTTCCGGGAATATTTAAGAGGAACCCAATGGCGTAGCCACACCTAGTTGTTTTCCGACAGGCGTCGACGGGTCTCAGGCGCGTGGTGGTCCTGCGGACGCTAATGCTGTGACGTAAATCGACGGACGCGCGGGGGCGTTCACGCGGGGGCGTTCACGCGAGCAATAAAAGGACGCCGTCTGCGGCTCCTCGCGGCTGCTCGTAAAAGTCGCCGCTGTAATTCATATCGAGCAGAGAGCGCTCCACCCGGATATTGCTTTGATAGACCCTAACACCGCGATTGAGTTACTTTTTTTGACGCTAAATGTCCGAGCAGGGCGCGTTTAAACGATTTATTTTCGTTTTTCTACAACGGTGGTTTTAGAGCGTTTGATACGCCCGGATTAACCGGTTGCTGGGTTGTCACTGACGTCTTCGGTTTTTGAGCATTTGCTCGTGGTGGAGTGTACAGGTAGAAATCGCTCTGACACCGATTGCAGTAGGTTAATTGAAAAGCTCCGTATGCACAGAAAATGGTGATATTAATAATACTTGTATATTTATAAAACAATAAAGAGTGGAATGGAAGCCAAAGGCAATATATCTGAAAGTTCTGATGACGATCATGCCTTTTGTTGACAATAAATTGCCAGCTAACTGTATTCCCATATTTAACTGAAAAATTTGAATAAATGCTGTATTGTTGAGTCTTATGTGATTCAGGTGGATATTATGCATCCACTATTCAAATGACGAAGAGTTTTATTATAATTCTGTCATATTATTATTATTATTATTATTATTATTATTATTATTATTATTATTATTATTATTTCCAGAAATATTTGTAAAATTGCATTAGAAAGATTTCCAAAATTTCTTGATCTATAAGGAATATATTATCATAAATCAAGTTGTTACTTCAATAAAAAGGCAAAGAAAGTGTAAAAATATTCAATAGTAGTGTTGCTTTCTTTATATATCAGTTAATTACGATTAAATGTATTATAAACTTGTCGAATCTTTCAAAATATTGCAACAAGAAATTGCACTACGTACTTCTCTAATTTGCATCACTTGACTAAGAGACATGTTTTGGTTTTGAGTCAGAGATGCGAATCACGGGTATGGAAATTATTTATTAAAGACCAAGCGCCATTTCTACATAAATGCCGAGGAGCCTCCCGTTTCATCTGGTCTCATTAGTGAGGTCAAAATAGCGTGAATATAAGAAAAAATATTTTAAATATGTGATATAAAAAATAAATGGTTAATAATATTACAGGTGAGCTTGATTACTTGTAATAAATTGAGAGAAACGACATTGTATAGTTTGTAATGCTTAAGATCTTTTCGATCGCGGAGCGATCATTATCAGAGATAATCTGCAAATATATACAAGAAATTATACAAATCCAAATAAAAATATGAAATAGAGTTGAATATACGGGAAATTGAATATATGAAATTGAGAAGTGTGAGTAGAAAATATGGACAATTAATTACAAAAACAATAAAGTTAAGTACTGTGACTTGCCTGAGTAAACTGGATCGTACCTTGCAGCTTGTTTGGTTTTCCGCCCAGAAGCGGCGAGGACATGTAGGATCCAGTTTGCTTCCGCATCTGGCATAGCAAGAATATTATTTCTGTAATTAATTGTACATACTTTTTATTTACACTTCTCAATTTCATATATTTAATTTTTTTCAATTTCAAATGCATTTGTATTTTTATAATTTCTTGTAAATACTTTCAGATTAACTCTGGCGATGAACTCTACGCGATCGAAAAGATCTTAAGGTTGCAGTCTACATGAAAAATCAAAATTAATAGTTTTCTGTCTATTTGTTTTCCCTTCTACATTTCATTTCTTTATGCTCTTAGAGATCAAATAATTTAACAACGTCTCCATTTGTTTATAAATAATTGGCCAAAATGCAGGTTTTTACTTCAGACGCCATAACTACAATAAATTGATATATTTTGATATTTCTTCTTTTAAATTCATCACAATTATATATTCTAGTGAATGAACGAGAATGGTAAATACAATGTGAAAACTAAAGTAAGGATTTGATTATTTGAGAAAAATAATTGTTTATATATATAAATTTATTCTGGTCATTTCAGTTCATATAACTGAAACTATTAGAAACACATTGACAATTTTCGTTCATTTACTAGAGTAAATCATGGGTTACATGCTGCAAAAACAAATATATTATCTTTTATAGGTTATAATTAGTGATGTTTGACATGCATGAAAATGCTGAAATTCCCAAATCGGGAAAATGTATCTGAAGTTTTTCACTAACATCTTGATAGTTGACACTCGCTAAGAAAAATTTAAGCATTTAAAAGAGAATAAAACAAAGAATACGTCCCTATAAAAATTGAAAAACCGAAATTTCACAATTTTCATTCTTTTGAGACAGACACTCAAACAGAAGAAATTGATACCTAGACTTTCTTTTTCGAAATAAATCATATTTGAAACGAGAACACTTTTTCAAACTGCTGGCCCTAAATACCAATAAATGTTGACAGAAAAATTTATTTATAGTTACAGAACAGTTATACAAACAACTAGCGGACGCAGCGCCAGAAATAGAAATTTTTCTCCGAACGGTGATATCGCTAAAAGTACAATTTTCGAGAAAGATTTCGCAATTGCATTATCTTTTTTTCAATTTTTATGTTTTAATCTTTGCAGTTGGGGATTGCTCGAAGAAGTATATAGAAACGCTGGAGATGCACTCCGCGTCCACCATGGCCAGACGCCTTCCCTAGGGGGTGAGGTGGCGCCGCTGGGTCTGGAGGCCACGGTGCAGTGGACCGGATTGTAGATTTACGCGGGCGAAAATACAATTTCTTTGCGCGTATATTAGCCGTCACAGCACTGCTTTTCAAAGTCGTATTTCTTTAATAGCTACAGATCCCTATTTTTATAGACAGCTATATTATTTTAAAATTTTCCGACATGTGTTACAAATATATTTCACTTTGTATTTTCTTCAAGTACAACGTTTCGACGACGTTTTATCATCATCTTTTGGTTCAGATATTTTTCTAATTTTTCAAAGTTACAAAACGCAATAATTATATACTACTAGTTTTTTAAAATTTTCGTAGTCTCATTTCTGTGAGATGAATTATATATTGGACAGTATTTTGTCATAATTTATTAGGCAATATAGAGTTCGACTAGACTTTGTGTAACGTTAGAGAGAGGAATCGTTCGTAGGGATGACTAATCCCTACAAACTATTGTTTTATATTCCAATGTAAGTTGGTTGACAAATTTCGAAATTTAACCCTTTTTGAAAACGAACTACTTTAGGTCTCTTTTCCTTTTTTACAGCAGAATTCTAAACCAAGGAATATCAAACTCTAGTAATCGTGCACCCAGAGATAGGCAGTGAGCTTGATGGGGTACGTGAACATCGTGAATGGGAAGATTTAAAAAAATGAATTAACTACTTAATCAAAAATCCAATTATATTTTGAAACGTTTGTTTTTAATTGCTGCATAATAATATTGCAACTTGACTCTTTCTGACATTTAAGTCATCTTCTGAAACATTTCTTTCTCCGAACGGTGAGCGAGAGCATCGAAAATAAAAAAACATATTCTTTCATTTTTTTAATTCACTAGTTTGGATTGAAATGGCCCTTGTTTCGTTGAATTTAAAGTGTTCTGTTCTCTCTATACGACTAGGGAAAATGATGAATTTATAACATATATTAGTCACAATCATCCTAAGTACCAGGAATTACTCCCTGGAACTGCATCAAACATATTTGGGTTGATATAATAAATTTGCAGGCTAAAATATACGAAAAACTAGCGTACCCGTGCGAGAACTGTTGCAAATTAAATTCCACCCTCTTCCCTATCGTTCCTTTTCCATATTAAAAGAGGAAGTTGTTAATGAAACGTTGTTTATTTGTTTAAAAAATTTAAACAGGTAACTTCCATTGCACTTGTAGAATTTAAAATAAAACTAAAGAATAGTAAAATTGATGTTTGAAACAAATTTTGAATAAAGATTTATTCAGTATTATAGACATGTTCTTGGAACATGTTTCTTAAAAACATTTGAAGTAACTATACTTATTTGACAGATAGCTTTTCGCTTTCCTTGGCGGTCACAAAAATATCACAAAAGCGTTTTACTCTCGATAAATCTACTTAAAGTTGTTCATGCGGAAATTGAAGATCGGGCAATCATAACTCTACTCTTTGGAATATTATTTAACATTATTACCGAACTGAAAGGTACACCCGTGCAATTTAATCGCCTAGAATATCAAGTAATTAGCTTCATTTCACGTTCAGTTGCAGATTCTGCACGTGTCCGAACATGTGGGGATATATCGAGAAGCTCCGGATCAGCAAAATGTAATAGAATGTCCAAGAAACTCTCGTCCTATAGATTACATTGCAAGGAACGTTTCTTTGTTGCCTTCGGCTTCAAAATTCCAGATTTTAAGTTCCTAGAACGCTTTGTCTAGGAGTTATTCAATTACTTAGATTTTAACAATGCTCCCCGACTGTTGCGTGATGCCTTTGACATGAAAATTTAGATTCATTTTTTAAACAAGCCCTCCACACTTTTAAAGTCAAAGTGCACAGTGTCTCATCTCCGTGAAGTTCTCTTTCTTTAGAAAACTTCATTATGAAGATCGATTGCCTGTGCACAAAACTTATCTATACTTCTGAAATAGTATAGGAGAATATTTTATATAATATAAACAATAAAACGTGAGTTGAAGTAGGAGCATGTGGGCTATCATTTGCAGTGCCAACTATATTTCCACCTATTTTCAATGCTTAATAAATCGATGAGTTTAATAATAAATTTTACTTGCTTGTGTGTAACATCTAGATCTTTTACTAACCTGCACAAAGAGTATTTAGAGTACTAAATGTACTAAGAGAATAGTTCTCCTAGTTTTCTTGCAAATGCTTCAACTTGTCCAAGATAAAAATTAATTTCTTAAAATTACTAACCACTAGGGAAAGTATTATTTCCCAGCTTTTTCATTGCAATATTCTGACCGAGCATGGTGACTTGAAAATTTCACCGAATCACTGCTGGTAAAGAAATACTGGCACAGGTGAAACGAATCCAATCCTATCAAGACACAGTCTTCACTCTTTACTGTACACAATCGCATTCTTTTGAATATTGTTCTTTGTTTTGACGAGGAACCTCAAAAGATGTAAGAGCTCCTTTTCCATCATAGTTTCATTTACTTTCTCATCTCTCTGATCCCTTCTCAAATTTTCTTGAGACTTCTACCTTATCATACACAGAACACCCTGCAATTTCGTGCAGATGGTTTCTTCCTTGAGTCTCGGTCGTCCCATAGTACACTGTAACTCCCTTCGTGCCTTTTCATCATAGCAGAAAGACTTGGCAGCAATTTTTTTTCTTTCCCAAAGTGAAGTCCCCCACCTTCAAAGAAATGAGATCGAATAAACAAAGTAAAACAATTATTTCTCTTAAATGACTTACGTTTGTCCTTTAAAATAAACCACACCAGAAAAACTAAACAATATTGTGAAAGAAATATAGGCCTATACTTTCATAAATTACATTTTTAATTCATGTTTTAAAAAAACTTGAACTCCCCTGTCCATGCATGTATATTGACTTAAATTAGTGGAGTTTGAAATGTGAAGGGTGAGTGATGAAACGGACGAAAATATTTTTAATAAGAATAAAATGTATGTTTAGTAATATTATAGATGTGATTTGGTACCATACCAAGTGCATGAGTACTGTAGATTATATTACAAGCTTTTCACACAAACAAGAATGCCAGTACTTACATTCGATAAATGAATGGTTGCACTGTACACTTACGCTTCATTTAGGAGTTATTAATAATATTTTGACAATGCTATCAAATGTTGCGGGTTGCATTTGAATTTAATATTTAATTGCTTTTTTCAACGAATCCTTCATATTTTTAAAGTCAAAATACAATTCGTCACGTCTCCGAGAAATTCTCTTTGTTTAGAGACCTCATTTATTAATATTGGTTGCCTGTGAGTACCGCAAAAGGTGTATGCTCAAACACACATTAATATCATGCATACTTTGGAAACAATGCCTCAGGTCCTAAAACAGGCTTTCTGAGCCTTAACGAGACAGGAGTTATATTACTTACCGATGGGTAAATTTTGACAATCCGCATCTCAAAATTTGGCCGTTTTGAAATAATGTCACCCGAAAGATACGATCATCCACGGAAGGGGGTGCAGTTGCGTATTCGGTACAAGACGTACCAAGGAAATTAACTGGAAATTTGTTTAAATGGTGGAAATTGATCACATTTTTATTAGCTTGTGGGTGATGTTAAAATTTAGTCATCGCTATGCCATATTGGACAAAATCAGACATCTGGAACGTACTCTTACATTTTTGGAGGAGACTCCCCCTCCCACCATATAGCATGGATCGTCAAAAATGTTGAAAGTTCGGGTGGCAAGCAGTTTTAAATGATAAAGTTTATAATACGGAATTTTCTCACAAGCCAAACTAGTCCAATGAGCCTAAATTAGTCTAAAACAATTAGAAGCGTGCTTTGAGAAAAAAATGTAGGTATTTCTGGAAAAGTGTCACAATTTGAACGCGGAAACGTGTAATATTTTGAAAAAAATGTACATGAAATAACGTAAAGATCAAATATCGTCAACGAGATTGACGATGACACGATCTGATTTTGAAATCAGATTTTAAATTTGCTCGGTTCAAGAAAACATTTAAGGAATACATTTAGTTTTTTGGAAACTTTTATGACAGGAGCTGCTTGCAAAGTTTAGAAAATCTCCTTTTCAAATTCGCATAACCTTTAGTTTGTGAGATCAATTGGAGAATATCTATTTGTGAGAAAATTCTGTGTAAAGCGCTTGTTTGTAGGCTAGTCCGTAAATCAATGGTTTCGCTGAACGTTGGCTTAAATATTCACTATATTGATTACTATTACCATAAATATTTACGCTATTGATTGTTATTGCCTTCGAAACGGAGATCGATGTACACTGCATAACTCACCTGGTTCGAGGTCGTGGTTACGAGAGAAGTATGAAAGCTGATACATGTTCTCTTATGGAGGCATTAATAAGAATAAATTATCAAAGGGAATTACTGGGAGGAAATGAAAATACAAATCGAATCAAATTAACATCCATTTAAGAGAATAAGAGAATCTGAGTCATTAAAAGTATGTAAAAAAATCTTGTATGTACCACGGGCGTTAACTTGTTCCCATGATCTCGGGCGACAAAAAGCCCTCTGACCAAAGGCCTTCGGGTTTTTCGTCGGTCTCGATCATTAGAATCTACCTTTATAATGCAATTGGTGCGTAAATAAATATTTTGTAAACTTATACAAATTCTACACCTTGTACTACTGCATCAAGTAAATACTGTAATATAGATAGATCGCTATATTTAAAATTCCTCAGTACAGAAATTTCATCGTCGGGGGATAGATCTTTAAGACGGGTGTGAGCGGTATGTTGTTTAAAACATTTCAGAACCTCTTATAAATTATATACACTGTTCGAGTCCTTGAACTCAATGTTCCTACTAACTTTTGTATTTAATCGAGTGTCATTTGTACTTTTCAAATTTGTGCGAACGTACATTCTAGGAACTGTATTATTCAACCAGTGATATAGAAGTTGAGTTATCTGAGTGAAATTATAAAACATGCAGAGTTTGCAGTATCACAATGCGAATTTTGAAACAAGTGTTTGAGAGTGTATAGAACGGATCTCTACCAAGAAAAAAGAAGACAAAACATACTTCTGGCCCTGATATTAAAAATGAATGGAGAACCGTGTTTCGTCCTCCCAGACGTGGAGGAAGACTAACTGCGCGTCTTGTCTAGCGCCGTCGCGCACGCCCCCATGCTGCACAGCGCTTAACATGGCGAGCACGGCGCCTTGTGTATTGGAGGTTTCTGGCCCCCGGGAAGGGAGCGCTTTCTCTCTTCCTCCCACTACCCCACCGGTCACTCCCCTTCGTCAGTCGCCACCCGCTACCACCCTTTCCAGCCCAGTTGCACGTCTTCCACCGCCTCCGTCCCGACCTATGCATAGACTCTGCTTGTCTCTTACCCCCAGTTCCCACCATCCTCCCGCCTCGGACTCCCCGCCTCGGGATTCCCCGCCTCGGGCCACCCCGCCTCGGGCCACCCCGCCTCGGGCCACCCCTGCCTCGGGCCACAGCGACTCTGCCTCGGGCCACCCCGCCTCGGGCCACCCGCCTGGCCAGGGCCACCCGCCTCCGGGCCACCCGCCCTCGCCACCCCGCCTCGGGCCACCCGCCTGGGCCCCCGCCTCGGGCCACCCCGCCTCGGGCCCCCCCGCCTCGGGCCCCCCCGCCTCGGGCCACCCCGCCTCGGGCCACCCCGCCTCGGGCCACCCCGCCTCGGGCCACCCCGCCTCGGGCCACCCCGCCTCGGGCCACCCCGCCTCGGGCCACCCCGCCTTTTTGAAATAGAGAATTTGTTCCCCCAATGAAATCTGTAGCTCAAAGACTGACCTTGAAACAAGGACATATACAAGTTTTCGAAAATATGAGTAGGATTCACATAAGTTTACGTGAAATACAACAGACTAGTCTTTTTCAAAAACGGCTGCAAAATTTTTGTTTAATATTTTACCGTGGATAGTGGAAAGGGCGCCTAGAAATGACGCAGCTATCAGTACCGCTTAACTTTCTGAATTTTCTAAAATTTCGCGAGTTAGAAATAAAGGCTGAGCGACTGCATGACGTACCGAAAAACAATTGGCGAGTTTACGTAATGATCTGGATTCGAAACTCGAGGAGCGGGAAAATCTTTGTTGGCTGGAAACAATTTTGGTGTTCACGTAGTAGTAAAACAATGCCTAGTCCCTACAAAAATGCAAAAAGTAGTGTTGTTATAGCACCACTAGTTTCTTTCATCTTCTAGCATGTTATTTGTGGCATAGCAGGCACCAACTTCAACAATTTTGACGTCAGGTCTGTATTTTGATGAATTATTCCTAATACTCTAATGTAGTACGGTATATCATCGCTAAGCTGCGATCAAAGGTGTAGGCGAGGACGCATGAGGGGCCGCGAGAGGGTTTGCGGGAGGGCTTGCGGGAGGGTTTGCGGGAGGGTTTGCGGGAGGGTTTGCGAGTGGGTTTGCGAGAGGGTTTGCGAGAGGGTTTACGAGAGGGTTTGCGAGAGGGTTTGCGAGAGGGTTTGCGAGAGGGTTTGCGAGAGGGTTTGCGAGAGGGTTTGCGAGAGGGTTTGCGAGAGAGTTTGCGAGAGGGTTTGCGAAAGGGTTTGCGAAAGGGTTTGCGAGAGGGTTTGAGAGAGGGTTTGAGAGAGGGTTTGCCAGAGGATTTCCCCGAGGGTTTGCCGGAGGGTTTGCCGGAGGGTTTGCCGGAGGGTTTGCGGGAGGGTTTGCCGGAGGGTTTGCCGGAGGGTTTGCCGGAGGGTCTGCCGGAGGGCTCGCCGGAGGGGTGGCGAGAGTGGTCGGCGAGAGTGGTCGGCGAGAGTGGTCGGCGAGAGTGGTCGGCGAGAGTGGTCGGCGAGAGTGGTCGGCGAGCGTGGTCGGCGAGTGTGGTCGGCGAGTGTGGTCGGCGAGAGGGGTCGTCGAGAGGGGTCGACGAGAGGGGTCGTCGAGAGGGGTCGGCGAGAGGGGTCGGCGAGAGGGGTCGGCGAGAGGGGTCGGCGAGAGGGGTCGGCGAGAGGGGTCGGCGAGAGTGGTCGGCGAGAGTGGTCGGCGAGAGTGGTCGGCGAGTGTGGTCGGCGAGTGTGGTCGGCGAGTGTGGTCGGCGAGTGTGGTTGGCGAGAGGGGTCGGCGAGAGGGGCGAGAGAAGAACTGCAGGGAGGTGTTGTGCCATGGTAACAAGGGCGACCCGGCAAGGAGGTAGCCAAGGAAGGAGGAGAGGAAGTGGGCGAAGCGCTGCGGAGGCGCCGCAAGAGCGCCAGGGGGTCGCGAGGGGGGTGTGGCGCGCGCGGTGCGACGGGGAGCTCTCCCAGGGCTTTCGCATTGCGCGCACGGCGCCCTGTGTATCAGCGACTCAGCCCAAATTAGGTTTGTGGGAGGCCCTTGCAGGGCAGGGGCCTCGCCTTCCCGCGGGCCTCAGGCTCTGTCCCGGCCCCGCGAAAGAGGCTTTCGCGCCACGCACCCACGCGCACGCCTTCAAATGCCTCTTTCAATTGGCTTCCCTTTGGCGTTTTGCTACTTTAATAGAGGTTCAAAATGATAATGTTGTTTGACGATATTTCACTGTGATTGTCGTATTGAACATCAACTTTTCTGTGTTTTTCAGGAGCTGATTACTCAACGTAGTCTTCTGCAAGCTTGTTTAGAGGTGAGTAAAGATCTGGAAATATGTGTAATTTGTGAGGCATTTGGCACGTCTTTACAATATATTCGTGACCACCTCATTTTTTGTACTTTTGAATCTTCCATACATTTGCTGCAGTAAGTCCAAAACGACAATGAAATACACGTTGTTAGTCTAGTTAAAGCGGGGCCGACTTGTGGCGAGGCCGAATCTTCTCTTGAATATTTGCGTCTGACCGGATCCAAGGACATGGCATCAAAATCTCGGAGTATGGTAATTATAATGGATTGCTCCCCAGTATTCTGTAACTAGCCACCGAATATATACCATCCATATTCCAGAAAATCATCTACATCTAATTAAAATTTAATATAGAAAATGCAGAGATTAGTCAGGTGAAACCATATAAATGCTCATTGCTATGTTTTATGTACCATTTTACATCCTTAATTGCAGAATTAGATAATCTATTTTTTTGCAAAATTGTTTCGGAACAACTTTTCACTCACGATTATCGTGTCCGTTAACAAAGAATGTTATTTTTGAGCAAATAATGAATAAAAAGTTGATCCTACCCGTAAACACGTTCCAATCTTATTTTAGTATCTATCGATGTAGGTAACAGTTGTATAATCAAAGCAACATAGTTCATTCGGAACAACATGGAACAATATAGATTATTGTTGAACTAAAAAGCTTCACAACTAATGTCCTAACCCGTCCTGCCGCATACGGCAACCCACGCATGTGAGCAATGCGCGCAGCACGCGGGTCGGATACCTCACAAAAAGGGGGGAAAACACTGTCACACAGAAGTGTGTCGGCAATCAGCCGACAGGTGTGCACGTTAAATTTATAAATGATGGGCGCCAAACGGGCACTTACCTGGCACCTGGCACCGGCATATGGGAACCTCAGGGATGAGCACTCTTGAATGAGGGCATGCACTGGGTTGGCTACTATTACAATAATTACAAGTTTATGTTCCAGCTTAAGTGTCAATCGCCTGAATGGCGAGAACACGTTTATTGCTTTTTTTTTCTGATACAATTTGGTCGGAAAGTCTCTTAAATTAAACTCTATTATTATTTTTTTTACATTAGATGACTCTTTTTTTGAATGTCTTTATAATTAGTACAAAATGATAGTCGTTAATTCTACCTCTTTCGGTGATTGCACATCTGAATTCGTCCTCAAAACAAACGCTGTCGCGAACCGCGTTGTTGCAGGGCGCAGCCAGCCGGAAGCAGCAATACGTGCGGTGCTATCGTTCCTTCCCGTACCAATCCTTCGCCGATCCGCCGCCCGAAGTCAGGAGGTGGATGAAAAAGCTTCGATCGGTGGGTATCGGAGGAGGCCGTCAAACGCCACCCCACTCCGTACCAAATGGAATAAATTCCAGTTGCCCGTTGAAAATGGAATAAATTCCAGTTTTGTACTTTCAAACGGGGCCGCCTGCACTCCGTTTGTCGGCCAACACTAATCGCTAGCTCCAGCTACCTCTCCTCAACACAGCAGTCTCCTTTCTATGCCGTTCTCTCGCCTTCTATCTGTGTTCTGCCAAAAGTCCTCCTCTCTCGAGCTTCCTGCATCGCATTCCCACTCTCTTTTCTAATTTTGCACATCGCTCCTTCACGTGATCAGAATTTTAAATGTTATTGGTCGAAATCTCAGTTTCTCGAATATTCGACGCGAGTCGGAAGCCGATAGGGCATTTTCTAACTAACGTCATTTTCTGGGCGCCTGATTGGTGGTCTTTGTTGTGCGTGTGTCATGGCCAGTACACCAGAAATGAACAAAGCAGTCCTTTCTGCTGTCTCCGTGATGATTATATAAGTCCTATGGGATTACTTAGACAGTAGCCGGGATCTCTATAATTCGCTTGTTCCGGTACCTAGTGTAAACGTGGGCGGGCAGCCGCCCGCTCTTTGCCTGAAGGGCTGTCCCCGGGAGACAATCCCACCCTAGTCGTAAATCTTTGGTTAGAACGACAGGCACATGTTCGCGCGTCTTGCGCTGAACCGTGTCAAATCAGGGACTGTCCTAATTGGCGTGACCGAAGGGTGAGTTTGGGTCCGGCGACCAGCAATGGCCTCATTGCAATATATATATATATATATATATATATATATATATATATATATATATATATATATATATATATATATATTCTCCTATCACGATCAGGCGTCTGCAGTAGAACTATCGTAACAAGAGGGCTACGAACCGCACGCTATCCTACTTTCCTCTTCCATGCCAATTCCTCTTCCTTACACACACACATCTACAGTTACATGCATTCCGGTTCCACACTACATGAGAACCTTAGGGTTTGTCCTGCTGGGGGCGATATCTGAAGGCAGAAACTCCCTCAAGCCGACGAGGTCGGCACTGGATCTAATCTTCCAACAGCGAAGGAATCATTCCTATCTCCCGGTATCAAACATTCGCTTCAATACCATTGGAATAAGTGCCCGGAAACGTCAATGTTAATCAGTTCATCCAGGTACCTGAATGGCATTTGCACGCAACTGTTCCTTGTGTGTTCTAACCGAAATAAGAGAAGCCAAAGCGCGTGAAGCGTGGGCGGCGAGGCGTGCGCCGTCAATGGGGCGTGGCCGCTTTCACGGCCGCCTTGCGCAGTCTCAGGGCGGTCGCAGCGCAGCCGGGTGCGTCCGGGTGCGAGCACGCAACGGTCGCCGCGCGCGCGTCTCTCGAGATTTATGGCGAATATATCGCCGTTGCGCGAGGCACCAGACGCTCCGCCAGGCCTTCGCCCGCCTTCGCCTTTGCCCAGACCCACAAATCGGGAGCCCGCTAGCTCCCTTGCGGTCACAGTGGGTCGCCTCGCCACCTCGTCTCCTTACCGTCCGGCATGTTTTGCCACCCCGCATCTATTCGCTCCCGCCCGTGCCCGCTCCGATAGCCGATCGTTCGGACATTTCGTTGTCCCGACGCGTTGTGCCACAGGCACCTCATCGCCTCCAATTCGGTAAGCCCGCAATTCAATTCCCTCGGCGCTCCAGCCTGATAGACCGGGAGCGGTAGCTCAGTGCATCAACTGATGTCACTGCAGCGCCTCTGACTGGGAAGTCGTGGGTTCGAGTCCCGACGGCGGCAGGATTTTCGACACAATAATTCAGAAATGAGTCTGTAAATTGAACATTTTAATGTGATTCAATATCTCGTGGCATACTGAGTATTAAAATATAACATAACCGCTATATAGCATAACCGACCTTAAAATATACAAGTTTTTTTCATTTAGAATCAAAAAACAGATGACGTTCATGGTCTGCTATTTGTGCTGGTTACTACGTCTAACTTACCGCCGTGTTTTTGGTAGTTGTAACCCTCGATAATACAGCGGGGGTATACCTGCACGCACTGGCCCTTCGGGTATCTATGAAAGTTGCACGCTCCAGATAAGCTATTCTGAAACGGTTGTGATATCATGTAAAAATATCTTTCTTACATTTAAAACACTGTTTTGTGTAAAAAGTATTTTCTTATTTTCATTAAATTTAATTCTCGACAAATACTTAATATACGGTCGTCGGTATGAGGAAGCACACACTAAAACACAAGCATTTTCTCTTTCGGGATATCGTGCTCCGGAAAAATTGATTGTCCTAACTTTCATCAGAAAGCATTGCTTGTAAATTTATTGATCAGAATTTTATTGATCTCATTTATTCTATCATGATTTCAACTTTTGAATAAAAAATTAATGCTTTAAAAAATGGCAAAATATTAAAAGACAGGTTTTACTCTTAAAATGTTGTTATCGGTGAAGACATTTTGTAATCCGTTATAATTCGGTGCAAATCATTGTCTGGCCCGAGGCTGCCGTCGACGCCTCTGGCCCGATTTTTTGCTCCGCTGCCCCGGGCACTTCCCGCCCGCAGCCCCGGACCGGCTCCTTGCTCTCGTGGTCGTCGCCTCCCGCCTCCGGCGCTCCGCAGTCTTCCTCGGCGCCGAAATAGAAACTAGAATTATGAGCGGCTGCAGTGTATCCAAAAGGACACGCACTGCCACGCGGCCCCACGCCATCCCGCCCTCCTCGTCTTTCTGCGCCTATCTCCATCCTGCGCCGCCTCCTGGTTCTTTTGCCCCACAGCCGCCGTTTCTCTCCCTACCCTACCCTTTCCTTTCCCGTCCCGCCTTTCCCGAACACACTAATACATCCAACGCCACGCCATGCAACGCTATTCCAAGCCAAATCCCGCCAAGCCACTCTAAACTCCGTCAAACCCAGCCATGTCCAGCCAAACCTCGCCACACCACACCATACAATGACAATCTCGTCAAGCGCCGCATAGAACCCACAGGCCACGCCACCCCACGTCACATCGCTCCACCACACGGCTCCACGCCGCTGTACGTCACTCCACGCCGCTCCACGCCGGTCCACGCCTCTCCACGCCGCTCCACGCCGCTCCACGCCGCTCCACGCCGCTCCACGCCGCTCCACGCCGCTCCACGCCGCTCCACGCCGCTCCACGCCGCTCGCCGCACATCTCGCCACCCTCGCCACATCCCGACACCTTCCAAGACCGCCAACTCCTCACCACATCATACGTCACGCTCAGCCATACGTCGCCAGTCCCCGCCACGCCCCTCCGTGCCACGCCCCGCCACGATACGCCACTGCTCGTGCGCTCTATCACGTTACACCACGTAATGCGTCGCCTCTCCATGTTTAGGCGTAGTCCTCCACCGCCCCGGTCCGCCCCGGTCCGCCGCGGTCCGCCGCGGTCCGCCCCGGTCCGCCCCGGTCCGCCCCGGTCCGCCCCGGTCCGCCCCGGTCCGCCCCGGTCCGCCCCGGTCCGCCCCGGTCCGCCC
>BLKR01006567.1:0-54834 GCA_011170035.1 Teleogryllus occipitalis
CACAAGGAAATGGCGCATTTTTATAGGTCATTATTGTGCATTTTCTGTCGATTTCGACTAATAAGTCATTTTTTACCTTTTCCCGTCATTTTTAATACATTTTTTTGCTGATTTCATAGATTTTAATATTATTTTAAATGGTACTTAATTCAAATAATATTTATGTTTAAATTATACGGTCCAAAAGGTAACTATTTTCATGTCAATGATTACTAAATAAGTTTCAATGTAATCAAATAACGCAATCAATTCACTAAGGTTTTGTAAAATGCCATTTATATTTTCTTTACTTCTTCCCACAAAACTTATCGTACTAATCTTTTTATATAAAATGTATTGTTCTGAAATATTCACAACACATATTGCTTTCTAATGTCTTTTGAAGATTTGAAATATTGTCGTTAATATTTTTTGCCAATCCATATTACATACCTGGCAGTGAATAATGATTATTCGATGACGTTTTCAGGAATTTGGAGGGAATAGAAATGGAACAGTTGGATTTGCATATATTCGATGCGGATGTTTTACCAAGACTTCAAATTCTGTAAGTATTCGTTCAAGCACAGTTGTAACAATACGATTTACACATTTAACATGTACATTTCATTTTCGAATATTATGGAGATCCTTCTTTCACAAAATGTCAAATATGACAGTTTATCATGCTGAAGTTATAAATTGTCAAAATGTTCACTTTTATTTGAATAAAGTGTCGCCCTTAGGTTGTAAAGTATTACTCATGTTGCAGATGGTTACATCGCTTCCATTTCTGCTCCTACGCCCCGCAGGTGAAGTCTTGTCGACCCAACACTGACGGTACGTAATGAGTAGGGAACGGATTTCCATTTAATTACAGGTTTTTACAGGAACTAGATACACGCATTCAATTACATTTTCTAGAGTTTACGAGACATTCTGAATGAATTACAACTATTTTTATTTTACATATTTTGGTATAATTACAAGTTTTTACATATTTACCTATTACGACACATTTATTACATATTACGCTACATTTTAATATATTTGTAAGTCGAAACGGAACATTTCAGATGCGAGTTTGCCATATTTGTTACGGAATCATCTTTCTTAATAATCAAATGTAATTCTGCTGCGCTTCTATTACCACCATATCTCCTCCATGAATTGCCAAACTTACCACTCCCCCCCCCTTACTGCGTACTTACGAGTCAAGGATGAGCGGAATTTTATGAACGAAAGTAATTTCAACCACGTGCTTGCTCATATTTCAAACAGTAAATTCGTTATTCAATCGAAAACTAACAAATATTTTTTACATAAAATTGTCTTACCGCGTTGTTCAGTTTAGAGGGTGGGATATATTCCCTTCAACTACCTCCCCAGGGATCCAACACTCGCTACTCGATACTACTATTCACTTGTACACCGGCTCCTTGTAAACATTGTAATATATACTATGAACGCATTCTATATTTCGAATAGAATTCTTGAATGTGGTGAAGTCTCGTGTACAATTACTTCAGTAAACATATAACTTACTTTCAGCGACTCCAAATCCTTAAGAAGTGATCGGCGACATTCTATAGTCGGAAAATGCTTATAGAGAAAAAAATTAAACACAATAATGAATTTTATTTTACATATTTTCTATTTATTCTTACATGTTTTGGAAAAAATAAGTACATATATATGTACATATTTTGCATTTTTTGTTACAATAAATTCCGTTCCCTAGTAATGAGCATATGTAACTAGGTTTCATCAACTAAAGGGTGACTTCCAAACTACGTCAGTATCTTCAGGGGAGCATTTCCCATAAAACAACTTTATCAAAGTTCAGATTGGTTCTCTGAGAACGAAAACAGTGTGCAGAGCTGTCTGGCTATCTTTCTATTTATTATTTAATTTTTTTTCGATTGAACACCGGTTGTCTTCGAGATTTGAAAATGTATTTATCGGTCACATGCATCTTTAACCCTGTTAACATGCAAATCTGCAGGTTTGTTAAGTGCACTTGTACCTACCTATATGTTAAGATATTTAACATCCTTAGCAACGGGTTTTAACAATCTTAGCAACGTAAACAACCATCCATTCATCGCAAGTCAAAAGTTTGGCTTGTAAAGAAAAAAAAACATGACGATGTACAAAACAAATCACATTCAAACAATTCAGAAGTAATTCACATTGGTTTGGGGAATAATTATACTTAATTGTAATATTGTTAATAGTACAATTATAAAAATGTATATTAGGTAAATTAACCTCATTTTCCTCACGTTTCACCAAACTACTCCGGTAATCGTAATTACTGACGATGTGAAGGTATCGCCACTGGAACTCAACGCGCCAATTTCCTATCAGAACGTCGTTTCTTTAGGTTCAGGTGAATTATTTGCATCTATCTTCCTCGAACTACGGTATATGAATATTGTTTACATAGATATATCGTAAGCATCACCCCCATAACATCGTACTAATGTGCCGCAACAACAAAATTCATGTGTTTACTATCGCAATAATGTCGTAAATTTTCGCATATTCGTGATATTTTAAGGTGATCGATAACATGCTGAACATAACACGAAATGTTACAATGCTATTACTTCCTCATTCAAACTAATAATCACGACTCCGCTACGCACCGCCTCGAAAAGCCTTTGAACCTTTGACCACGGCAGTAATAACATTTATAGGAATGTTAATAGCTATTAGAGAAATGTGTTGCAAAATTGATGTTGTCGGCCTGGTGACCGAGATCGCTAAGGTAGTAGTGATCTCGGACCGAAGGGTTGCGGGTTCGAGTCCCGTCTCGGGCATGGTTGTACTTGTGTTCGTTCTTTCATCCCTTAACATCGCCATATCGTTTCATCTTCATTATTACCATACCGTTAACACCAATAGTGGTCGCTAATGACCTAGATGTTGATGCGACCTAAAAATAACCAATTAAAAAAATTGATATTATAGAAACTTTTTTGTAACGTTTTATTTTTCTTAACTGTTGACGCATGGCAGAATTTTAAACTGATTCAAACCCATCGTGGCGGGGATGTCAACGGTCTTCAAACCAGAAATTACCCTGTCTCAATCATTTATCCTTTTTTGGGGGAAGGGTGGATCATAATTAATGCTTTAGCCTCAAAAGTAGGATGTTGGATGTTACGTCGTACAAAGAACGAATGTGTGTATGCCTTAAGATCCAGCTCTTGAAGAGATTTTAATTTTTTAAGAAGACATTTCTGTGAAATACCAATGTGAGTGTTTAATATTATTTCAATAGTGTGAAAATAAATAAAGTAATTACATAAATACAAATATACATGCATTTTCCTCATAAATGCATATAATTGTTTTATTTTTGAAGCTTCATTTGAAACGCACGCATGTAGACTAGCACATTAGACGGTTCGCTGATCTAACCCATTGTTACGCGGGAACGGCGAAAGACTTTCGAAGTCGACAAAGAAGACTTCCGACACAAACATCGCATACGTGGCCTCACTATGAGAAGAACAGAGTTCAGAGTCAGAGTGGTTGAACATGCCGAAAATAAACTGCTCCAACAGCATGATGCTCTGAGGTTTTTTCCCTGGCTTTGGAGAGAAATTCTTCATGGCTGACGGACAAAAGTAGGTTTTATTGTACCGTTCTTAGTATTTTAGACAGGAGATGAATGTTAAAAGTAATTGCTGTTAACGTTATGGTAACTGTGAAAATGGAATAATATGGTGATGATAAGGGGTGAAAGGACAAACACAAATACAACCATGACCGAAGCGGGATCCAAACATGCAATCCTTCGGTCCGAGCCAAATACTTAAATCAATCTCGGCGATCGGATCGGCTGTAATTTGTTCTGGAAACGAAAATATGTTCCATAAAAAATCAACAAGAAGTGTTTGAAATAAACTATACCAAGTCATACTTTCCTTTTTAAAGTCATTTTTATATGTTGTAGGTCATTAAATCTCGCGTGTTTGGGTGATATTTGTGGTTCTATTGACGAGGGCGACGAGGGCGTGCTGTCGCAAACATCTCGTCGGCGGATCTCCTGCTACAGCGGCCGGAGCAGCGCGCCGCCGTGTGATTTTGAATTTCTGAATTTACTTCAAGAAATGCTTAAATCAAAACTTGAACCTATTTTTACATAAAGGGGGTTCACTTCGACAGGGCACGTGGGCTAGGCGCACTATGCTTTCGCTCGATATGGATTCAAGGGACTTTAACTTTTGACTAAAAACCTTTCGAGGGCCACAATTAGTTGCACCGTGGGTCGCCAGCTGGACAACCCTGTTCTAGATCATAAACGTCTGCGTTATTATGCGTATATATTTCTGGTCGTAGTGACGAGGACGCGCTTTCGTATGCAGCGCGCCGCCGTCTGATTTTGAATTTCTGAATTTACTTCAAGAAATGCTTAAATCAAAACTTGAACCTATTTTTACATAAAGGGGGTGTTGACTTCGACAGGGCACGTGGGCTAGACGCGCTATGTTCTCGCTCGATATGGATGCATGGGACTTTAACTTGTGACTAAAAACATTTCGTGGGCCACAATAAGTGGCACCGCGGACCGCCAGTGGGACAACCTCGTTCTAGGTATAAATGCTTGCGTATATGGGTGATATTGGTGGTCCTAATGACGAGGGCGTGGTGTCGCAGGCATCTCGTCGGCGGAGCACCTGCTGCAGCGGCCGGAGCAGCGCGCCGCCGTGTGATTTTGAATTTCTGAATTTACTTCAAGAAATACTGAAATCAAAACGTGAACCTATTTTTTCATCAAAGGGGGTTCACTTCGACAGGGCACGTGGGCTGTATACGCGCTATGTTCGTGCTCAATATGCATGCAAGGGACTTTAACTATTGACTAAAAACCTTTCGCGGGACATAATTAGCTGCACCGCGGGTCGCCAGCTGGACAACCCTGTTCTAGGTATAAACGCTTGCGTATTTGGGTGATATTGAGGAGGGCGTGGTGTCGCAGGCATCTCGTCGGCGGAGCACCTGCTGCAGCGGCCGGAGCAGCGCGCCGCCGTGTGATTTTCAATTTCTGAATTTACTTCAAGAAATACTGAAATCAAAACGTGAACCTATTTTTTCATCAAAGGGGGTTCACTTCGACAGGGCACGTGGGCAGTATACGCGCTATGTTCGTGCTCAATATGCATGCAAGGGACTTTAACTTTTGACTAAAAACCTTTCGAGGGCCACAATAAGTTGCACCGTGGGTCGCCAGCTGGACAACCCTGTTCTAGATCATAAACGTCTGCGTTATTATGCGTATATATTTCTGGTCGTAGTGACGAGGACGCGCTTTCGTATGCAGCGCGCCGCCGTCTGATTTTGAATTTCTGAATTTACTTCAAGAAATGCTTAAATCAAAACTTGAACCTATTTTTACATAAAGGGGGTGTTGACTTCGACAGGGCACGTGGGCTAGACGCGCTATGTTCTCGCTCGATATGGATGCATGGGACTTTAACTTGTGACTAAAACATTTCGTGGGCCACAATAAGTGGCACCGCGGACCGCCAGTGGGACAATCCCGTTCTAGGTATAAATGCTTGCGTATATGGGTGATATTGGTGGTCCTATTGACGAGGGCGTGGTGTCGCAGGCATCTCGTCGGCGGAGCACCTGCTGCAGCGGCCGGAGCAGCGCGCCGCCGTGTGATTTTGAATTTCTGAATTTACAACAAAAAATGCTTAAATGAAAACGTGAACCTATTTTTACTTAAATGGGTGTTGACTTCGACAGCGCACGTGGGCTTCGCGCTATGTTTTCTCTCGATATGGATGCAAGGGACTTTAACGTTTGACTAAAAACCTTTCGCGGGCCATAATTAGCTGCACCGCGGGTCGCCAGCTGGACAACCCTGTTCTAGGTATAAACGCTTTTGTATTTGGGTGATATTAGTGCGCGGGCGTGGTGTCGCAGGCATCTCGTCGGCGGAGCACCTGCTGCAGCGGCCGGAGCAGCGCGCCGCCGTGTGATTTTGAATTTCTGAATTTACAACAAAAAATGCTTAAATGAAAACGTGAACCTATTTTTACTTAAATGGGTGTTGACTTCGACAGCGCACGTGGGCTTCGCGCTATGTTTTCTCTCGATATGGATGCAAGGGACTTTAACGTTTGACTAAAAACCTTTCGCGGGCCATAATTAGCTGCACCGCGGGTCGCCAGCTGGACAACCCTGTTCTAGGTATAAACGCTTTTGTATTTGGGTGATATTAGTGCGCGGGCGTGGTGTCGCAGGCATCTCGTCGGCGGAGCACCTGCTTCAGCGGCCGGAGCAGCGCGCCGCCGTGTGGGTGCTGGCGGCGCTGACGCTGGGCGGCAACGCCCTCGTGCTGGGCGGGCGCGCCGCCGCCCGCGACGACAGCCCCGCGCTCAGCGCCGTCGTGCGCAACCTGGCAGGTAGCTGCCTCCCACGCGCGCGGCGCCCTCCCCTGCGCTCCCCTCCCTTTCTCTTCCTCCGTTAGTGCCCTAGACTCCCTTATCGCTTCTCCTCATTTCTCTTCCTTTTCTCCCACTGACTCCTCGTCTCTTTTCCCTTGCTCTCCTCCTTCTCCTCTTTTCCCACTATCTGCTCCTTCTCCCTCTTCTTGTCTCCTCTTTCTCCTCCCTCTTCTCCCAATATCTTTTCCTCTCTTCCGCCCCTCGTTTCCCTTCCTTCTTCCTCCCATCCTCCGTTAGTATCTTAAGCTCCCGTATCGTTTCTCATTTCTCTCCCTCTCCTCCCACTATTTCCTTTCGTCTTTTCCCTTCCTCTCCTCTTTCTCCTCCCTCTTCTCCCACTATCTCTTCCTCTCTTTTCTTTCCTTCTCTTTCCCCTCCCTTTTCTCCCAATATCTCTTCTTCTCTTTTCCCTCCCTCTCCCCTTTCTCCTCCCTCCCCTCCCGTCTTCCTCTCTCCATCCTCTTCCTCACCTTTTTTTCCCTTTCTCTCTTTCTCCTCCCTCTTCTCCCACTATCTCCTCTCTTTTCCCTTCCTCTCCCCTTTCTCCTTTGTCTTCTTCCACTATCACCTCCTTTTCCCTCCTCCTCTTTCTCTTCCCTCTTCTCCCAATATCTCCTTCTCTTTTCCCTCCCTCTCCTCTTTCTCCTTCCTCCTATTCCGTCTTCCTATCTCCCTCTCTTCGCTCTCCTCCCTTCCTCTTCCTGACTCATTCATCTTTATCTTCCCCCTGTCCTCCCCCTCTCTTCCATCTGACCTCTCCCTCTCTTTCCTCCCTTCACTCTCCTCTCCCTCCCTCTCTTCACTCACCTCCCTTCCCTTCCTTCCTTTCCTTCCCTCCGTCTCCTCCCCCCTGCTCCTCCCTCTCTTCTCTACCTCTCTTCCTCCTCTCCTTCCCTCTATCCGCACCCTACTCTCCACCCGATCCTCGCGAACTCTCTGTCCCAGGACGCCAGATCTCCACCACCCACCACCTCCTCACCGCCTCTCACCCAGTGACCTCGCTCTCTACCTAGTCTGCCCACCTCCGCCGCCAGCCACACGCAGTTCTTCACAATACTCAATTCCTCCCTGTCTCTGTGCCCCCTACTATGTTTTCTCTGTAATCAAAGTTCGCTTTCCTGTAATTAACATTTTTGTAATAATCGTACCTCTATAAATATTCTGAATTTGCTATAATGGAAAAATTATTTATATTATTTTTTAATCCTTGAGATTCATGTAGAATATAATTATAAATTACTTTTTCTTGGATATATGACAGCTCGAAGTAGAATGAAATTGATTGTCACTAAAAGTATAATATAGTTTGCAAAATAAGAAAAAAGTGTATAGCAGAACAATAACATTCAATCTTCTACGGAATTTTATTCAAAAATTGTATCAATTTATTCGAAGATTGAACATTGAGTGTTCAGTAAGGACTCTTACAATTAGTACTCTCGAAAATATATTCCCTCTACTGGTCTGTCTACTTTTGAGCAATGAACCAACGTTACATTATGTATTGTAATGAAGTTGAGCATCAGCAAAATGAAAATAAATTTTCGTCTACCAATTTAAAAATAAAACAAACTTCGTCTTGAGTCCTTGACAAGTATTTTAGAATTTGTAGTAACGTTGAAATGGAAAAAATGTTTTAAAATATACTTCGAGTCATGGAATGTTTCAAGAAATGACATGTTCAGTAATGATTCCCGCCAAGTAATCATATGAGGCAAACGGCTTTACGCAGTAAATATGAAACTTGCACGAAAACGTGTTTAGCTTTGAACATGATCGAATTGTTGGTATTGGTTGAAAAATCTTACTCATGAGCCTCTCGAAATGGAATAGAAATTTAACACATCAAGAAAATTCCTCGAGATAAACTTCAAACTGCTCACAGTTAATCTACAATTTGGGAAGTTTTCACAGTTTGAAATGTTTCTCCACAGATGGCGCGACAAGTTCCCCATTCATCAATGTCACTGCGGCTTTGCAGAACTTTCACTTACTCAATACAATCTCCATACCAATACTACAATACTTTCTCTCACACACTAGATTGAAGAGTAACTGTAAAATTCAGCAAAGAGTTTTGCAAAACACATTTGAACATGTTTACAATTAATTCGCTATCATACAAAAATATCCATTGATTTCTATGAAGGTTGGAGTATATATTACTTGAGACGAAGTCAGTTTGTTTCCTCCTCATCTAAAATGAAATCAGAGATGATAATAACGAAAAAAGTGCATTTCTTAATTAGCCTTTTCATATTTTCAGTTTCATTGGTATTTTTAGGGGGTTGAAAGAAAATGTGCTAAGCTTTCCTAATAAACTACCTAACATAACTAATAAGACCCTCCGCCGTATGTATTTTCGTTAATAAAGAGGAGCATTGTAAGGAAAAAATATTCCTGTTGAGGCATTATCTTCGTCGGTGGGACGGATCTTACTACAATACATACGTATGTTGCCGTGTCGTAAAGACTAGTGGGTTGTTAGACTGAGTTACTCTTATACGTGAGTATATTTGTTTTCCGTTTCCGTAACGAAGCTGCCATTAATTGCATTATTTTACGACCGGTTTTCTTTGCGAAGGGGCAGCAAGAAACATGCAATTACTGGGGCAGGGAGGTAGGTCACTCCGTGGACGGAGTGGAGCAAAGGGGGGCGTTTCCCTGGTACACTGTACTGAATCTTAAGATCTCATAGTATACGACCTTGTTTCTGTTGAGAATTCCATTTTCCAAGATGCGTTCAGATAAAATTATGCTATTTGTAAAATTGATTTTCAATTCAATATTTCGTTCTCCATTGAGGTATTCAATTTTCATGTTTATATTTTCTGCCGCGGTACATGTAAGAAGAAAATCAGAGATTCCAGAATGGCATTTATTTCATTCGACTGTCAAGAAAAAAATATTAAATAAAAAGTTTGAACAAATTTTCCAAAGCAGTAAGAGAGCGATTACACATATGTTGTGAATTTAATTTATCACAGAATAAAATATGTAGAAGAACTACAAAGTTTAAGATGCTGCTTTACGAGATATTTTATAAACAAGTAGACCGGAAGGACGAATTCATTTAGTCCACAATTATCGTCTGTTAAAGATCAGCTTTTGGCGTGACCAAAGTTAACGGAATTCTTTGCAAATGCGTTAATCAAAAACTCAAATTTTCAAGGCTGTAAGTTGCAATTCTTTTCCGTGACTCGGAAACTGATTGGCAGTAAGAGAAAGTAGTACGATTAATGAAAACCATCATTTTAGTGGCATACGAAACACAACTATTTTCGCATAATTATATACCTACTATTTAATTTTAAATGAAATTATTATAAATTATGCAAATTGTAAAGTAAAATATGTAATATAATATCACACGTCCTCTAAAAAACTTTCAAACCCAAAAAAGAGTTTTAGATAAGTACACAAACACCTTCAGTTTTTAAATTAGTTAATAATTATAAAAAAGACATGAATGTAAAACGGAAAATGTCGCTATGTAGAATACCGTTAATACAGCATGAGTATGTACAAGAAAATCTTCAAAAGCCTTTTTCTCAAAAGTGCTTTCTGTGTGTTATAACAACTTTTGGAGGATCTGGAATACTATGTAGTATTACTGTTTCTTCATAAACTTGCTTTCTTTTTTCTTTTCAATGAATGTCTATCAATTATTATTAAGTGTACATTTAAAAAGCAGGTCTGAAGATAGCTAAAAGGTGTAGGCGAAACATCATCAGAAAATACTGTATGTAATAATGTACGCAAAATATATTTATTCCTGAATATCAAAAATAAGTGGAATTGTTTGATTAATAATAACACTGTTTCCAAGATTTTTTGTTTCCGATATTCATTTCTCGCGTAAAACGTGCGTGATCTCTGTTTTGTGAAAAGTACCCTTAACCGGGCAACCGCGAGGGGGGCGATGCCCTTCGCCGGCAGCGGAGTAGGACACGCCCTTGCGTGCGCGCTGCCATCCAGAGGCCACCTCCCCCGCAAGACGGACGCGCAACACGTCCTTCGGGAGACAAACAGCTAATCAAGAGCCGCCCTCCGCGCTCGCACTGCTCCCTTTGTTGCTTTCGCTTCCGCTCTCGCCCTCAATCCTCCCGTTCCGTCCTGCTTCATCCGCTCGCGAACTTCTGCACCTTGACGGCGACCTCTGAGTGCGTTGACCTGTGACCCTAGGTAGAACTTGGCAAGTGAAAGTGAATACCGCTTGATGTAAAACGAAGAGATTACAGTAGATTCCGGTTAATCATACTACTACATTCGATCAATTTAGTGACTTGTTCTGTTATTCGAAATGTTGTAAGTAGCACTAAGAAAATCTAATAATTAATAAAAAACTAATGTTACATGAAATAAACTACGTATTGTATTAGTACAGTATAATACAATTGTAGTCTGATCAATTATCCAATTATACAAACATTTTAACAATTATTTATTTTATAGTGCGTGGGTTTAGGCACTAAAAATCTGGTGTAAAAATTAGTATCAGGTTCAGTATATAATATAAATTGATTTCTGCATTAAAAGTAAGGAAAATGTAACTCGGTGAAGGTAAAATTTACAGTGAGCAGAATAAATAATACTGTGAAAAGTCGCTGACGCCAGTACAAGTTTTGACTTAACAGATTTATCGTTCAGTTTAGAAACAAAACTCAGGACTATTCTTCCAAATAACATTTACAATGATGATATGAAGAAGTTTTAGTAGTACAATCGTGCAATATATTTATACATATTATTTATTTAAACGTGATTTAATGGGTTCTTAATAAGTTATTTTTTTGAGAAAATAAATAGTGCTTAAACAATTAAACATATAGAATTGTATGTCTTTTTTAGTCCTTGTAATTAACTTATCCGTCAGCCATTTTCAATGAAATTTTTAATAAGTGCTCTCTTACTATTAGTGAATTTTTCGACCTGCAGAAAGTCATTAATCTTCAATTTGACTGGCGCCAAGTCATCAGATGATAAGGACAACGCTATCGATAGCAGAAAATCTAAAAATAGATAAGGTTGGTAACGACAAAATTAACTTCCAAGTTCACAATGAATAACACTGATTAATTTTGTTAATCTTTCCACCATGATAGGACGTGACCTATTTTTCCTTACTTTTTTCATCTTGAACTATTCGAAACCAAAATGCTTGGCAAGACGGGCTCTAAGTCTCCTGGATTAACCGGGAGCGGTGACTCAGTGCATGAACTGATGTCACTGCAGTGCCTCTGACCGAGAGGACGTGGCTCGAGTACCGACGGCGGCAGGATTTCGACACGACTTTTCAGCTAGGTCGAATTCAGCCGCTGGCTGGAGGAGAATTCTAGCGGTCGACTGCTCTGATCGATAGTTTCCCGTTGTTTCTCCTTTCAACACCAGGCGAATGCCGGAGTGTTGTACCCTAAGAAACGAGCCATAGACCGCGCGCGATCTGTCCTTCCTCTTCCTTCTCCTATACTTACCTCTTAAACACACACACACACACACTTACATTAACATGCACTACACTACCACACATCCCGGGAGACCGGTCGAGGACTTAGAACTTGTCCCTGCTGGTGCAGTTCCACGCTGGTGGGAGATACCTGGTTGGGGAAAACCCCACTTGTCGACGGTAGGTCGGTGCCGGATCTCGCCATCCAGTGGGGAAAGATCACCACCACCTCCCGATGAAAAACCACACTACACTTACAGTACTAATGACCTCGGTAGTTGACGCACCCGGAATCACTAACAATCACCTCCTAGAGTACGATATTGATTTATATTTCCATTCAGACCGTTTCAACCTGTTTTGATATACAAGGACAAAGCGAATGACGATAGAATATGTGTAGGATGTTTGTGCGTCGTACTTCCCCCTTTCCTTATGACCTTCCTCTACCTTGCTTCCTCTCTGAACTCGTATCACAGACGGTGTTTGTGTACAAAAGTTCTGAGACACCAGGGACAGAGCAGGTTCGGGGTAGAAAACAACACGCCAACACAAACATTTCTTGCTTTATGTCGACGCACCTCTGCGGTTACGTGTGACTCAGAATGTGACAGGTTTGAAATAAACATGAAAGCGAAAGAAAAGTTGTCCAGTATTTGCTTTGGAAGCATACATAAAGCACTTCGTTGTTCAAAACGAACTCGTATTTTCTGCTTCGTTCAGATTCTCATAACCCGCCCTTTCTCATCAATGTGTCGCATCGATCATCATCTAGACCACGTAGGCAAGATTAACATGAAATGTAATATCCTAACAGCAAGTATAAATTCTCTAATCGAGTAAACAATAATTAAAAATGGTTAATTTTATGACGCATCATGAAATCGTAATGATGTGCTTATTGAAAATTGTATTTGTAACGTTTCATTACATAATTTACATATTGGAAAATGGTTTCAATCAGCATATCCTTTTTATACCAAAATTCTACTGCATTAGTTTTTTCCTTTGTATTTTGAGAAAGGAAAATATATAATTTAAGTATCAGAGGTATTTAAATATCAGAGGTCTATGCCAGCAAGAATATCGAAACAAAACCATAGAAAATGGTTTCCCAACAAGTAGCATCCACACTGCACAACAACAAACAAAAAAATCTTTTTGCCACTAAAATAAATTAAGTATTCAAATAACCACAGTCTTCACGAATACTGTAAAACCATAGTACGACAGTAACATAGTATATACGTATACAGTACAACCGTTCTTTATGAACCAAAAGAGTTGCTGTTCCATAACGCATCACTTGAATACATGAATAGCAAATATTTAATAGTGCGCGACCTCTTCCTTAGAGTCTTTCAGTCGCATAACGTCAGCTGTGCGGTAAACAGTGACACACAATGAGAATTCAGTTGACAAGGTTCGCAAAGTACGAGAATAATTGGAATAACACAATCAAATATTTGCACTTTCAGTCAGAATCTGCAAAACAATGAGTTTTTGGATTTTTTCCAGGTTCCTGGGTATCTAACTAAATCGTAGACATGATATACATTGCCAGAGGCTGCATAGTTTTCTTTCAGTATCTACGTGCATTGTAATATAATTATTTATCTTTGCTTACATGAAACATTTCAGTCTGTTGTTTGATAATATTTTCCAAAGAGACGTAATTAAAAGGACGTAATAAAAAGAGACGTAATATTTTGAACTAAGTAAACTTATAAGCAGTGGAGTAAACCTTTTTTATAGCGTATTCTTTTTTTTACCTAAACTATCAAAACCCGATACGATATCGATATGGCGTATCAAAATATAATATAATGTATTCCTATAATTGAAAATATTACCTATTCTTTCATATCAAATATTGACCAAGGAATAAGAGTGAAAATTATTCCAAAGAACTTACAATAGAGTGAGGAATGTGGAAATAAATACACTCAGAGAATATCTACGCATTTACTTTTCTCCCTTAGTGTGCATTTTTCACAGTTTCCTGGAAATTTCTGAACACTGCTGATCGTGAGAATTCTTACTGTTTACTCAGTCGTTTTTGCGAGAAGAATTTTTTAGCAATTCGCTCTGCTGACGTGCTTAAGAGTTCTTTGACGAGATAAACTGCAGAACTGCATGCAAACTTCTTTCATTTACATTTTATACGCCGGAAGGGCTCTTGGTAGAGCAACGGTATTCACGACCAACTAAAAAATGCTGAACTGCGGAACTGCGTACATATCACGCACGTTGTATAATAAAGAACGTAATTGAATTACGGAATAAAATCATTCGAATTCCTCATTGCGTATGAATGTATGCATAATATGTAATATTTTCATAGATTTAATCAACCAATGAATGCCGATCCATATTCCGCAGCTGGCTACCGCAATAACCGCTCAGTGATGTACCGAGGGTTATTGCTTAAATTCCAGGCAAAAATAACTTGGCAGGATTGTCATCGTGTTCTTGAGACATAGAAAGCAAAGAAAGCATCCTCCTGGTTCTTAAGCCGTAACCACAGACGTGAATTTCTGTTACGCAACTACAGACGTGCGGTCCAACTGACTGCTTCCTCGAGGATTTACGTCTTACTAATTCACTTTTGGAAATTGCTTTGTGTGTACATTCTAAATTACTTTTATTATAATGGAAAATTGTTTTAAAAGATTTTGAGATAATAATAATTATTAATTACTTGGTTTTTAATTGGGTCTCTGTAGTCGAGCTCTTCAGATTAATTATTTAATGCTAATGCAACGATCAAACACATTTAACAATATTTTATAAATACTTTTCATATTTTATTGTTTTTGCGATTGGTACATATTGTTGACAAACAATTTTCCGCATGTGCATGTTCCACGAATATTGTCCCCATGTGCAGGTGCAATTAGTTCTTTAGCTAGATTTTTTTATAAAATCCAGACTTGTTACTGATGTCATTAATGCTAAATGAGAAATATATCAAGATAATGCCTTGGATAGTGCTAAAAAGATAAAAATTATATACAGTAAATATAACTCATAAAATATATTAGACACATGCATACTTTGATGGTATCAACAAGGCATATTTTTGTGTTCACAGACGTGGAGTCAAATTGACTCCGTGACGCGCAAAGCTACATTTAACATGAAATAAATCTGATAAATCAAGATGTATGAAACTGACAATTCGCATATGCAACAATGAAGAGTTAATTTGAAGGTACTGAAGTCCTGGTGGAAATAGCAGAAGAGTCAAAACAATAAAATAAAAATATAGAAGAGAGCGGAGTCAGTTTGACCCCCATCTGTGATTACGGGTTAATATCATTCTATCATTCATTAATCCATGCAATCAACCACCAAATCATCTTTTGATCGCCCGTGAAGCCCCAGGAAGATGAGTTGGAATTGAAATGCGTTAAGTACGAAAATTAATTAAACATGGCATGGGTACTCTTCTAAATTTGCGGACTTTTGTAACATTATATTAGTGCTTCAATTCACAAAATTATTTTACATTGCCTGTAAGATTCCATATTTTAAATTTTGCATTTCAGTATGCATGATGTTTCACAAAATAAGACCACACAAAAAGAGGGCAAGTAGAGAGTGTCAAGGGAAATAAATTCCATCAATGATCCCAAGGTCTAATACGCAATGTGTCTTATTTCTCCCTCTCGGACTTTAAGCAAATTAGGCCAAAATTAGGAGAAATGGGGGCTAGAATTTTCTGACATATAACATTTTTGAAAAATCATATTTTTTCAAATTAATAAAAGTTTATGAAGTTATAATAATAATTGTACATGGTCAATATTTAAGATGAATAGGCAATATACATTTATAATATCAATTAATTTTCCACTACATGTTTAAAAAATATTGAAAGAATTTTGTTTTCTGTGTATACTAATGGATTAGGACTTATAATATATTTTGTTGATAGATAGATTTATTACTAATTCTGCAAATAAGTTCCAGAACTTGGTGGCAGAATACACTAACTAAACATTACAGAACTTAACAACTATACAAAAGTTTACAAATTTTACACACTTTACAAATTAACATAAACATTTCACCGTGCAAGCTTCCATAGCACTCCACTTCACTTCACTTCACTTCACTTCATTTCATTTCACTTCACCTCGCCTCGTCTCACCTCACCATACTGCCAATCACGTTTTAATGTGATTCTGACACTCTCTTTTCCCTCAACTTCACATCACTGCACTACACGCCATCACTGCACTACACGCTTGATACTTTTATCAGTAACACAATTTACTAGCAACATACATTTGAAAATATTAACCTTAATCATTTTGGAAAAAGATAATTATTATGCTGTGAAAGACCTTCGTCAATAATTTATCAAAATTTTTAAGTAATTTATAGACGCACATAAGCATTTACTAAATTTTATTTTGAAACCTGTGGACCAAAAGTTGTATCTATTCGCGCGATTTTGATGGAGAAAGTAGTGAAATGCTAAAGGGTGGAGCAATAAAACTTTCTTTTTTCTCGCCGACATAAAATGACAACCTCGCCGAAATACACTACCACACATGTCGGGGAATGAGTCGAAAGCTTAGATGAAGAAATAAAAGAGGTCATCTGCGTCAAGTTAGTATATTTATTTGAGATAGCTGGCTTTCCACAGCTTTGCCATCATCATCTGTCTACAAATGTAAAGGAAATAAAATACTATTATTTATATTATTAAGCATTTTATTTATATATACTCTTTCCTTTACATTTGTAGACTGATGATGACAGCAAAGTTGTCAAAAGTTGGCTATCTCAATAAATATACTAAGTTGACGGGGATGATCTCTTTTATTTCTTAATATAAAACGTCAACAACGCTGCATCAGAATTCACACAATTCACTCTCCGTCTGTCCCCCTCTCCGTCTGTCCCCCTCTCCGTCTGTCCCCCTCTCCATCTGTCCCCTCTCCGTCTGTCCCCTCTCCGTCTATCCCCCTCTTCGTCTATCCCCCTCTTCGTCTGTCCCCCTATTCGTCTGTCCCCCTCTCCGTCTGTCCCCCTCTCCGTCTGTCCCCTCTCCGTCTGTCCCCTCTCCGTCTGTCCCCCTCTCCGTCTGTCTCCCTCTCCGTCTGTCTCCCTCTCCGTCACCCTCTCCGTCTGTCCCCCTCTCCGTCTTTCCTCCCTCTCCGTCCTGTCCCCCTCTCCGTCCTGTCCCCCTCTCCGTCTGTCCCTCTCCGTCTGTCCCCCCTCTCCACAGATGCTGTCCTAGATCTTGTCCCCCTCTCCGTCTGTCCCTCTCCAGTCTTGATGCCTCTCCGGTCTGTCCCTCTCCGTCTGTCCCCCTCTCCGTCTGTCCCCCTCTCCGTCTGTCCCCCTCTCCGTCTGTCCCCCTCTCCGTCCATACCTCTGTCCTTCCACCCCACTCTTTCACCGTTCTTCTCTTTCATCGTTCTTCTCTTTCACCGTTCTTCTCTTTCACCGTTCTTCTCTTTCACCGTTCTTCTCTTTCACCGTTCTTCTCTTTCTTAGTTCTTCTCTTTCACCGTTCTTCTCTTCACCGTTCTTCTCTTTCATCGTTCTTCTCTTTTTCACCGTTCTTCTCTTTCACCGTTCTTCCTTTCACCGTTCTTCTGCCCCAAGATTATTCTCTTTCACCGTTCTTCTCTTTCACCGTTCTTCTCTTTCACCGTTCTTCCTCTTTCGCCGTTCTTCTCTTTCACCGTTTAGTACCTCTTTCACTTAAGATTTCTTCTCTTTCACCGTTCTTCTCTTACCAGTTCCAGCTATAACAATGCAGTTTTGCTTCTCTTTTTCACCGTTCTTCTCTTTTTCCGTTCTTCTCTTTCACCGTTCTTTGCTTTCACCGTTCTTCTCTTTCACGTTCTTCTCTTTCACCGTTCTTCTCTTTCACCGTTCTTCTCTTTCACCGTTCTTCTCTTTCACCGTTCTTCTCTTTCATCGTTCTTCTCTTTCACCGTTCTTCTCTTTCACCGTTCTTCTCTTTCACCGTTCTTCTCTTTCACCGTTCTTCTCTTTCACCGTTCTTCTCTTTCACCGTTCTTCTCTTTCACCGTTCTTCTCTTTCACCGTTCTTCTCTTTCACCGTTCTTCTCTTTCACCGTTCTTCTCTTTCACCGTTCTTCTCTTTCATCGTTCTTCTCTTTCACCGTTCTTCTCTTTCACCGTTCTTCTCTTTCACCGTTCTTCTCTTTCACCGTTCTTCTCTTTCACCGTTCTTCTCTTTCACCGTTCTTCTCTTTCACCGTTCTTCTCTTTCACCGTTCTTCTCTTTCACCGTTCTTCTCTTTCACCGTTCTTCTCTTTCACCGTTCTTCTCTTTCACCGTTCTTCTCTTTCACCGTTCTTCTCTTTCATCGTTCTTCTCTTTCATCGTTCTTCTCTTTCACCGTTCTTCTCTTTCACCGTTCTTCTCTTTCACCGTTCTTCTCTTTCACCGTTCTTCTCTTTCACCGTTCTTCTCTTTCACCGTTCTTCTCTTTCACCGTTCTTCTCTTTCACCGTTCTTCTCTTTCACCGTTCTTCTCTTTCACCGTTCTTCTCTTTCACCGTTCTTCTCTTTCACCGTTCTTCTCTTTCACCGTTCTTCTCTTTCACCGTTCTTCTCTTTCACCGTTCTTCTCTTTCATCGTTCTTCTCTTTCACCGTTCTTCTCTTTCACCGTTCTTCTCTTTCACCGTTCTTCTCTTTCACCGTTCTTCTCTTTCACCGTTCTTCTCTTTCACCGTTCTTCTCTTTCACCGTTCTTCTCTTTCACCGTTCTTCTCTTTCATCGTTCTTCTCTTTCACCGTTCTTCTCTTTCACCGTTCTTCTCTTTCACCGTTCTTCTCTTTCACCGTTCTTCTCTTTCACCGTTCTTCTCTTTCACCGTCGCTTTCACGAACGCTCGCGCGTTCCATCCCTCTGCTCCCGCCCCTCCCGCGCTGTGCCCGGCCCTCTCACTCTACCCCGCGCGGCGCGTGTGGCGCGTGTGGCGCTGCGCAGCGGCCGACCTGCTGATGGGCGCGTACCTGTGCGCGGTGGGCGCGTGCGACCGGGAGCTGCGCGGGCGGTACGCGGCGCACGCGCTGCGCTGGATGGCGTCGTGGCGCTGCACGGCCGCCGGCGCCGCCGCCATGCTCAGCTCGGAGGTGTCGGTGCTGGTGCTGCTGTTCCTGTCGCTGGAGCGCTTCCTGCTGATCGCGGTGCCGTTCGGCGCCCCCGGCGGCCTCACCCCGCGCGTCGCCCGACGCGTGCTGGCCGCCATCTGGGCCCTCGGCCTGCTGCTCGCCGCGCTGCCCGGTCGGTGGCGACATCGCCAACAGCACATACATCTTTCTAAACAGCGACATTTCAAACATTGATGTTTCTAAACATTCATGTTTTAAACATTGATGTTTTAAATATTGATGTTTCTAATCATTGATGTTTCTAATCATGGATGTTTCTAATCATTGATGTTTCTAATCATTGATGTTTCTAATCATGGATGTTTCTAAACATGGATGTTTCTAAACATGGATATTTCTAAACATGGATGTTTCTAAGCATGGATGTTTCTAAGCATGGATGTTTCTAAGCATGGATGTTTCTAAACATGGATGTTTCTAAACATGGATGTTTCTAAGCATGGATGTTTCTAAACATGGATGTTTCTAAACATAGATGTTTCTAAACATGAATGTTTCTAAACATGGATGTTTCTAATCATTGGTGTTTCTAATCATGGATGTTTCTAAACATGGATGTTTCTAAACATGGATGTTTCTAAACATGGATGTTTCTAAACATGGATGTTTCTAAACATGGATGTTTCTAAACATGGATGTTTCTAAACATGGATGTTTCTAAGCATGGATGTTTCTAAACATGGATGTTTCTAAGCATGGATGTTTCTAAACATGGATGTTTCTAAACATGAATGTTTCTAAACATGAATGTTTCTAGTCATGGATGTTTCTAAACATGGATGTTTCTAAGCATCGATGTTTAAAAGTTTAAAACGATGCTTTAAACATCGATGTTCTAAGCATCGATGTTTAAAAGTTTAAAACGATGTTTTAAACATCGATGTTTGTAAACATGATGTTTCTAAACATCATTTCTAAAAAATGTTTCTAAACATCGATGTTCAAAACTAAAATATCGATGTTAATAAACTATTACCACAAAACCATCGACGGTTTTAAACATCGTTTTTAAACAACGAAGTTGGTCTAGTAATTTGCAACATTAAATTCGTGCGCAACAACATTGTATATGATAATGGCCCTGTTTATTAAGTTGTAATTAAGATTTATTTGAAAACCAAGATAAAAAATACTAACAATAATGGGCGAAAGTAAGCATGGGCGTCCAGGGTTATCTCGAAGAGTCCGTCCACCCTTAGCCGAAGAAGGGGATGGGAATAAGAGAGGAAGGCCGATATGTCTAGGACGCATACGTTGTCCGCCATTCCAATTGTGAAATAGAGAATACTAGGAGGACGTTGGGATCATGTCGGACGAATCTACTCGATGAAGGCTTTGTTCCAAGACAAAAACTGACTACGGTACTAACAGTTATTATTTTATACTCAAACTTCTACGAAATTGTAATTATGAACATTTTTCATTTGCAAACAAAACATCGAAAACACCCCTCCGTCCTCCGAAACATTGAGCACAAAACATAGTTGTTAAAAAACATCGACGTTAATATATCAGTGTTAGTATATCAGTACTACTTTAATATATCAGTACGGAAACATCGATATATACGTAAAAAACATACATGTTGTGCATACATCGACATCGAATGTCGTCGCTGTATTTTGTCGCATTTATGGACGAAACCTCCTATTTTAATTATTTTCCCCCTTGCTCACTTTGTTCTGACGAATTTCCACTTTATGAATATCTCACAATCATTATAAGTTTTCATTATGGTGGTACTTTTTTCGCTCAAAAATGAAATATCAACCACCTGAAAACATCGAACATAAAAAGTCGATTTAAAAAAACATCGGCTTAAAAAACAACGATGTTAGATACATCGACGATTTTGTAAATGCATCAATGTTTTGGAAACATCAACATTGCTGGTGATACGCGCGCGCTCTGCATGAAGGCGGCTCCACACATGCGGCTTTCGCCGAACAGTGAGCTACTGCTAGCCCAATCCCTAATGGCTGACGTGTTCGGCGAATGTTCCCTCCCTTTCATGTGTCCTAAAATCCGACACGCGGTGGATAGGGCGAACACCGAATGTTCGGCAAATAGCAAGCAACTCATCCACACTTCTCGGGATGCGGCGAGCGGTTCCTCGCAATTCGCCGAATAAAGAATGTGTGAAGCCGCCGTGAGAAGCAAACGCAGGAAGCGGTGTTTTTGGAGCTTCAGAATTTGTCGGAATTGTGCGAACCGATTGCGCGGATAAAGGTAGCCCTGGGCGTTTCTTTTAAGTTTTCGTCTTCTCAGTCGGAGTAAGTGTTTGGTTGCACACACAGAGCTTACTGAACAGACTAAAAGCAATTTTGCTTTTCCATCCATCTTTTTTTTTTCTTTGTTTCTTCACCTCCCTGTGAGCCCATCAGTCCTTCTGGGCCTCGGTCCGTCCTCTCTGTGTCTCTATTCGTCTTCACTCCATCTATTTCTGATTATGTCCTGGGAGTTTTGGTTTCTGCTACTCCTGTTCGTCTCTTCGATTGCATCACCAGTCGTGTTATATGATTTTTTTCACTTTAAAAATATTTTTAGACGTTGATCCCATCCTAAACATAATATTGTTAATATTAGTTCACTCAGTGTGATACAATTTCATTCAAAAGTTCGTCAAGGGGATTATTTTTTAATGAACGTACTTAAAAAGACATTCTCAAGAAACTAAAATAACTTAATTTTCTTATTAGTGTAATGCGAGATTAATAATGTCGCTTCCCACGTGATTATAAAATTACTACAAATACCGTATTACTTCCCGTAAAATACGTATTAAATGTTACATCCTAAAATATTCACCGTAGTTTCTTTTTCTACCCAGAACTTACAATTTTGAAATTCTATACAATTTATTTTAAATTTAAAATTCTAGATACTCTTGTGTTAGAGGAACAATTAATGTAGAATAATTGAGAAAATGAGAACAATGATATCAATAACACATTTTTGCAGCAATACAGTGGCGCCACTCAAATCGCTTTTATGGTACCAACGGACTCTGCTTCCCATTGCATATTGAAGATCCGTACATGCAAGGTTGGCAATACTCTTCATTCATCGTCCTAGGAGTTAACATTCCAGGGTGAGTCAATGCAGTTTTGAATTGTGCTCGTTTTATATTCAGTATACTCATTTTATAAGAAATATCATGTCAGTATCAGTTTTCAGAAAATAACGCTGTGAGAGCCATTATACAACAGAGCCCTCAGATAATGAAATATCGGTAACTGAATCACAGTCAATAAGAACATAAATTATAGCCTATGCAATTAAAAATATAATATTAACATACTTTCACATACAGTATGTATGAAGTATTAAAAATGTTCCAAAATGTATTACCTTTTCCAAAATGATGGACCTTTATCCATCAGTTGCTCTAAGAACATGCTTAGTCTTCTTGCCAAGCTAAGCATGGTGTGTCCGACATTTTAAATAGTTTTAAAACTATTTTATAAACAAAGTAGTAAAATATGATCATCCGGACCAGTTCTCCTGGACGAAGGAAAATTGGGAGGAGTTGGATGGACGAAGGAAAATTGTTGGCATGTTATCACAAGTGTCTCAGAAAAAATGTTGCAGACTTCGATGGCATGAAGAGAAAGGGGGATGGAAAGACCTGACAAATACCAACGCACGATGGTTTGCCCTCCAATCAGGGGCAAATGTCATATGTGTAACTTGATTATAAGAAATTTACCACCAGAAGTTCATTGGGAAACGTTTTGATCTTGGGCCACCTACATGGCCTAGAAGATTGTAACATTTATTCTGAGACACACTGTACATCATATACTTGGATTTAAATAGAATGACCGCTGACAAATCATCAGGTGGTCGCGGTTGTCCAATCGGTAACTTTGTTACAACGTTGGTATTGAAGCTCCCGATTGGATAACCGAGTCACTGCTGCTCGTCAGTTAGTCTATACTTGAGTTTTTCTAACGTCGCATCTGTGGGTAGCATCTCCAAGATGGAATAGGGCACGACTTTTTGCGTCTTTAAATTATTATTTTTTTCTGTCTAAATTTCTCACTTAAATTAGAATAGTTTTGGTCTTTGATTTTAAAGACAGAACATTTTTCATGTTAATATCTTTTACATAATACATTCAGCGCAAAGGTTCGGAAATTAGTTGTTTCCATCAACAGGCTTAATTGAAATAAATAAACAAATGTATTATTTGAACAATCGTCAGAAATAAACAGAAGAATATATTATTAATGTGCACAAGTCACACTAAACCGCATCTTGATAAATACTCTTGAGTATTACCGTATGAATGGAAGAGAGAGGTTGAGAGGCTTGTTAAAATAATATATTTGTTTATTTATTTCAATTAAGCCTGTTGATGGAAACAACTAATTTCCGAGACGTTGCGCAGAATGTATTATGTAATAAATATTAATATGGAAAATGTTCTGTCTTTAAAATCAAACACCAAAAATATTCTAATAATGTTTGCGACTTTCTGGGTCCTGCCGCAAGCTGTCGCGTGATCGCGAACGTATCAAGCAGTGCTGCAGATCAAGCGACTCTAGCGGCATGACCGAGAAAGACGCGAATTGGGGTAAGTTAGTTTAATTTGCGAGTACCTCAGTGCTTTTCAGTTAATATCGTATTATTTGGTTAGTGTTTGTATCCAATTTCGGATCTGTAAAGTGGTTTATTCACTGCTCGGATGCAATAATTATTTTAAAAAATTTAAGAGAGAGAGACACAAAGAGAGAGAGACAGAAAGAGAGACAGGGAGAGAGATAGAGATAGACAGAGAGAGAGATAGAGATAGACAGAGAGAGATAGAGATAGACAGAGATAGAGATAGAGAGAGATAGAGATAGACAGAGAGAGAGATAGAGATAGACAGAGAGAGAGATAGAGGGAGCGAGAGAGCGAGCGAGAGAGGGAGCGAGAGAGAGAGAGACAGAGAGAGAGAGGCAGAGATAGAGACAGGGAGACGCGAAAAGCCGTGCCATATTCCATCTTGAAGATACTACCCTCGTTAGAAAAATCCAAGTATATATCGGAGTGCAGTGCGGTGAGCCCGTGCGTGAACGGATGGTGCCAGGATGGTGGTGATGGGCGCGCTGTACCTGGGCGTGTTCGTGAGCGTGTGGCGCACGCGGCGGCGCGCGGGCACGGCCGTGGCGGCGTCGGCGGAGCGCGGCAGCCGCGAGCTGGAGATCGCCGTGCGCGTGCTGCTGCTGGTGCTGACGGACGCCGCCTGCTGGGTGCCCGTCGCCGCGCTCAAGCTGCTGGCGCTCGCCAGGGGACACGTGCCAGGTGCGGCCACGCCCACTCCTTCTCCTTCTTCTACAACTTCCTTGTTCTTCTCCAGCTTTCACTCACACTTTCGTCTTACTTTTCTGCTCCTTTTCCTGCGTCTTCCTTTCTTCCGCTCTTCTCCTATATCTTCCTTCTTATCACTCATCTCCTCAGTCTTTGTTACTCCCTTTCTTTTTTCTTGTTCTAATTTTTTCTTGCCCTACTCCTTATTTCTTTGTTCCCTCCATATTTCTTATTCTCTCCATATTTCTTATTCCTTCCACATTTCTTATTCCCCTACATATTTCTTATTCCTCTCCATATTTCTTGTTCCTTCCATCTTTTGATTTCCTATTTTTTCTTCTTTCATCTTCTTCCGTTTCTCTACAACTTCCTTGATTTCCTCTATCTTTATTGTGCTGGTTGTTTATCTCCATCTTTGTTGTCCTGCTAATTCTTCTCCATCTTCTTTCTTCTCCACCTCTTCCTTCACTCTTGTTTCCTTTTCCATCTCCTTTCTTTTAAACCTCCTCCTTCACTCTTGTTTTCTTCCCCATCTTTTCTTTCTGTTTATCCATGTCTATTATGCTCCATCTTATTTTACTTCTCCTCGCCCATCTTTCTTCTTTGTATACTCCGTCTCTTATTTCTCTTCTCATTCTTCTTCATTTTACTGTCAATTCTTTAGTAAATTAACTTTCAAATAGTGCAGTTCCTAGAGACAGAATTGAGGGCTTTTGGTTGTATTTATTCTTGTACTTAGATTGTGAGTTACAGTTTAATTAATCTTTCTTACCAAATGATTAGTTATCTAGTTAGCAGAACTAAACTGTCATTTTAATTTTTAGACAAATGTCCCATTTTTAGAAAAATCTCTACGATATTTGCGGATGTGTTTTTACAGATCAGAATTAATATATTCTTTAAAAAACATTTCTCTATATTAAATAGAATGTTCCAGTAACATTTGCTTTAAAAACAACGGTACGCTTCCATACTATCAAAAAACGTATAATAAATAAATAAATAAATGCTCTTTGGGCAGGTGAATGAAATAAATTCTGAAACGTCAAGACTGAGCTTTTCATTTTCAGGCAGCAGGGGTTTTGTTAGAGACGGTCACCTAGGACTAGCGTGAAGGTGTTAGTGAGAAGCGGCTGCTTTTGACGCGTTGAAGGGCGATCAAGTGGGTGGTACAGCAACATTAAACTCCGCAGATGAGCCGTAACGTGGAAGACTAGTTATTAAAAACGTAATAAACCTTGGCGTAAACGCTGTATACGGCGGGTTAATATACATTTTACAACGTGAGCGTGGTCAACTCGAGGTATAATACAGCATCTCTTGGAAACAAAGTGCAGTCTAATTGAGTACTGAAGAGAAACATTGGAGAAAGAGTGTCGATTCGGAGGATGCAATTACCTAGGGAAAAGGTACAGTCTTGCAATATTGTGAGTAAAATTTTCGAGATTTGTATCCCCTCGAATAATTATCAGTTTTCAAAATAATAAAATTTGAGTGTTTTTAAGACGGGGTTATTTGCTGAACTTATAGAATGAAACTATTGAAGTAAAGCTAATAAATTGTCGTGAAAATCCTAATCCCAAAAGTAGGACGGGAGCTTTGATAATATTTTTTTCAAATATCTTCTCAATTCTGGCGTCATACGTTGATTTTAACAATTGCGGAAAGATAATTTTCCACAGAGTACAGCACGAATATTTTACAAAAAACGCTTTTTTCTATTACTAAATATGTACAGAGTGGCGCATGAAACGAGTTACGAAATAACGCGTAATTCACGATACCTCCGCTCGGAGACTATTTTAAATAACAATGGCCGACAAAGAAAGAATGACGATGCAGCAGCGGTCGGCATCTGTCTTTCTCTTCCATGATACAAAAGTATTGTTGTGACTCAAAGGCGTTTTCTATTACTGTTCGACACACGTTGGGCCCCTTACAAGAGAATCATCCATAGATTGTAATGAATTTGGATTTCTCACACGCGGGTTTCGACATGATCATTTCAGTCAGGCTTCCAGATCGTTTCAATGACGAACAATTTTGCCCCCACCCCAATATTCCAGATCTCAACCCATGTGACTTCTTTTTTGGAGGTACCTAAAGGAGAAAATTTTTCCAAAATGCCCGCATGAGTTAATGGAGCTCAGAAGAATTACTCTTCAAGGGTCACAGAAGACTTATGTCGGCGGATTATCGCTAACCTCAGTTTTCGTTGACAGGAAGTAATGAATCGAAATGATGACAGTTTGAGCATGTGATGCGTTAGAAAAAAATTCAAAAGAGTGTTTCCATTGTTGAATATGTTCCTTTCAGTTTGTATTAACAATGCATTTTTTATTTAACAACAAAATGGGAGTCTCATTTCGTACTGCTGCGTCGTCAGTCTTCCTTTGTCAGCCATTGTTATATAAACTAGTGTCCTAGCGGAGGTATTGTGAATTACGCGTTATTTCGTAACTTATTTGTTTCTCCAAGCTCTACTGCTACTGCTGTTGAGATTCTCGACGGGGTATCTAGTGCGACTCATAAATTATGTATGAAACAAATGGTGACTCATTTCGTACGCCACTCTGTATCGTTCGTTCCTTGGCAGTAACCTAAATACCTATTACGATAACCATTGAGATAGATATTTTGTTTTGACTCGTTTCGTATCTAAGAGGATGACTGGAGTCATACTTAGGAAATAAGCCACAGAAATAAGCATCAAATTACCATCTTAGAGACAACCAAACCATTGCGAATCCTTCTCATTATCATGTTATTCTGCAACCTAACTTACTTCAATACTTGTTCAGTGATTATTCCTAGCAATACTTGTTCAGTGATTGTGCTTAAGCGTATATCTCAGAAATATTCTTTATTGCAACCATGCCCTTGCAGATGCCTGTGTGTATGTGTGCCCTCTTCCAGCGGACGTGTACGTGTGAGTAGTGGTGCTGGTACTTCCAGTTAATTCTACCCTTAATCCGCTGCCGTACACCTTCCCCAGCCTACTTTCAACACACACACACACACACACACACACACACACACACACACACACACTTATCATTTTCTCGATTTACCTTCATAAGAATATTTCTCGGGGTTCCCTCTCGAGAGGACTTTACTACCAATACTGGAAGAGTTGCAATGTGACATAAAGCAGCGTTACCCTATCTTTAAAAAATTCTGTACTCTATTTTTATTTCAAAGTCATTTTAGAGGAATGTACCAAGCTAAATATTAAATAAAATTACAGGGTTTCAGAGGATGACTGGTGTCATACATATGGAATAAACTATAGAAGAAAACACCTATCCTTATTTTTTGGAACCACAAAACAACCGCGAAATTACCTGATCAGAGACGGGTTCTGATGGAAGCTAATTTGGCGAATGCCTGACGTCTGACAGTTCTCGTTCACTGCCCCGCGTACGTGTGTACCCGACCTGAGAAACCAGTCTGTCCATCGCAAAGACGCCCAACCTGACTGACGCCGTTGTAGCGTCGTGTCGCTAAAACCAGCGTGGGCGCACCGGATGCGTAGACAATAGCAGAAGCTATGACGCACGGTTTTTTTCCGACGGGGTGTGCGGGCGTTAGGGCGGAGGCAATGGAGGCGGCGGGCAGCGTCGCGAGGGCTATTTAAGGGCTGTGAGAACAATAGCTCTTCCTTCTTTGAGACAGTGGCATCGGCAGCGTAGGTCGTCAGTGAGAGGTGCGTGCGTGCACGCTGCGACGGAGCTGGCAGTTATTGTCGTGAGTAGTGAGACATGTAGTCGGTCTCAGGGCAGGCGGTAGTACGCACGGCGAAACATTAGGTAGTATGTTGCGGTGTAATGGCCGTTGTAAATATCTCTCCTAGCAGTGGGGTCTATTTAGTTAGTTAATTGTATACAGTGCATTGGTTATTTGTGACTTCGGTCTAAATTGTGAATAAACCTGCTGTTATTACAACCCACTCTCGTCTGTGTACTGTTTACACCCGTATGACGCCACACCGTTGTGTGCGTGCGTGTGTGTCTCTTCCCAGCGGACGTGTACGCGTGGGTGGTGGTGCTGGTGCTGCCGGTCAACTCGGCGCTCAACCCGCTGCTGTACACCTTCTCCACCCCGCGCTACCGCTCTCGCATCGTGCACCTGTGGCGCCGAGCTCGCGCGCTGTGCAGCGGAGGGGGCGCTGGCGGCGGCGGCGGCGGCGGTGGAGGCGGTGGTGCCGGTGGTGGACGCGGCGGGGGCGAAGCCACTGGTATCGCCCTGCGCCGCATGGGCACCTCCGCTGGTGGTGGTGGCGGCGGTGGTGGTGCCGGTGGCGGTGGCTGGTGTTGGATCGGGTTGTGCGGGGCGCGCGGCAGCGGCGGGCCGGCCCAGCTGCGGCCCTCTACGCACGGTGAGTGGTGGTGGTGGTGGTAGAGGCACTGGTGGTGGCTGATGCTGGGGCGGGATAGGCGGGGCGCGCGGCAGCAGCGGTCCAACCTAGCTGTGGCACTCTACGCACGGTGAGTGGTGGTGGTGGTGGTGGTGGTGGTGGTGGCACTGGTGGTGGCTGGTGCTGGGGCGGGATGGGCGGGGCGCGCGGCAGCGGCGGTCCAACCTAGCTGTGGCACTCTACGCACGGTGAGTAGCAGTAGTGGTGGTGGTGGTGTTGGTTGGTGGTGATGGTGCTGGTTGGTGCAGGGGTGGGTTGAGCGAGGCACGCGGCAGTGGCTAACCGTCCCAGCTGCGGCGCTCAACGCACGTTGAATGATGGTGATGGTGGTAGGATAGTGGTGGTGGTGGTGGTGGTGGTGGCGGTGTTGGCGGTGGCTTGTGCTGGGGCGGGATGGGCGGCCCGTCTCAGCTGCGGCCCTCCACGCACGGTGAGTGGTGCGGGCCCGTATGGGTACCTCCGGTGGCGGTGGTGGTGGTGGTGGTGGTGGTGGCGGTGAGGTTGGTGTTGGTAGTAATGGCTGGTTGATTGATTAGCGATTGCGGGCGCGTCAACTTTTAGTACCGTAAGTGTGGTGCCTGTTTTCCTCGGGAGGTGGTGATCAGTGGTAATCTTCCCCCACTGGATGGTGAGACATGGCCTACCGTTGGGTATCGGGTTTTCCCATTAAGGTATTTCCACCAGTGGGGCACCGCTCCAGCCGGGACCAACTCTAAGCTTCCGACCCGGAAGTCTCCCGGCATGTGTGGTAAAGGAGTAAATGTGAGTGTAAATGTGTGCAAGAAAGGGGCGAGGATATGACAAGGAAGAGGAAGGAAAGATCGCGCTCGGTCCGTGGCCCGTTTCTTAGAGTACTACTGCGGCATTCGCCAAGTATTGATGGGAGAACCCACAGAAAACTAGCGATCAGAGCAGCCGGCCGTGGAATTCTCCTCCAGACTGCGACTGAATTCGACCTAACGAGTGTCGAAAATCCTACCACCGTCGGGACTCGTACCTAGGACCTCGCGATCAATGGTGGCTGGTGGTGGTGGGGGGGGGCGCCCGCAAGCAGGGGGCCCGACACAGCTGCAGCTCTCCAAGCACGGTGAGTGGTGCAGGCCGGCGCCCACCGAGGGAGAGATTTATGTCTGTTTTTTATTGGCGCTTCTTCCAGTCGGACCTGGTTCCCCTCGGGGCCCCGTAAAGAGCCGGTGGTAGACCGAATAGCGGGAGGAACGTAATTGCGCCGCATCTGGACACTACGCTCAGATTCAGATCACTCCGTGTGGAATCTGTGGTAGATAAAGCGAGAATGCGCCACTTTACTTACGGGTTTTCTCATTCACCCTCCTTCTCATATCATATTGTCTCCATCTTCATCCATCTATTACCATAACAAAAACAGTGAATAAAAAGAAACAGCCTTATTGAGTGGTGAGGCTCAGAATATAAAGCCTGCTCTTTAGTCTGACCACCAATCTCATTATACCTTCTCTCACACCTAAAAAGGTAAAGGTCGAGAACAAGGAATTACTGTAAAACTTGGCTCTCACAGAGGGGGAAAATCCTGTTAAAAAGTACAGAATGTAATGGTGTTGTACGTGAAATGATTATATGATGGAATCTTATATAACTATTGTCGGTATGGATGTTAATTAACTGCAAGTAATTGTTACCTGCACAACAAGGAAATTTATTTTGAAATTTTAGGCTGTTTTGGGGGAAGGCGTAACTCGGAAAACGTGACATGTGACAACGATCATAATTCATAATATTTCGTAGATCAAGTGGTCCTGGATTCGAGTCATGATGGTATATTAATTAATAAATAAATTCGGACACAAGATAGCTGCCGAACACTCCCTAAATGAGAATTCTAAATGGTCGATTACTTTCTTTATTCCCCCTCCCTCAACAGTTCTCAGGTAATATTGAAGCAATTAAAAGGTAAGGCAATCTTAAATAATTGTCAACATATCGCAGACGATCTTTCTTTCTTCACCCTTCAGTCTGATTGATAGGTTAATCCCTTATCCTCCTACAGCTCATGACCTGGGGAAGTGTTCCCCTCCCAAGTCTGGGTACAGAATTTCCAATTTCGGTAGATCTGTATGGAGTGGGATGTTCTAAGCTGGATTGCGACAAGCGAGAGCGGTGGCTCAGTGCATCAACTGATGTCACTGCAGTGTCTATGACCGGGACGGCGTCTTTTCGAATCTCGGCGGCGGCAGGATTTTCAACACTAGGTTTTCAGTTCGGTCACATTCATTCCGCTGTCTGGAGGAGAATTCTAGCGACCGGCTGCTCTGGTCTGTAGCATTCCGTGGTTTCTTCGATCAACACCAGGCGAATGCCGTGCCCCAACAAACGGGTTGCGGATCGCGAGCGATATTTCCCACCTCTTCCTTGTCCTATCCTCACCTTTTACACACACACGTAATCTAACATGCACTACATTACCACACATCACAGGAGACCGTTCGGGGACTTAGAACTTGTCCCGGATGGGGTGGTAACCCGCTGGTAGAAGATTGGAAAAACCCCGCTAGGCCACGGTCGGTCAGCGCCGGATCAGGCCATCCAGAGGGGGAGATCATAGCCACCTCCCGAGAGAAAACACGCACTACACTTACGGGAATAATGACCATTGTACTTGACGCAACCGGAATCACAATCAATCAATCGATTGCGACAGGCTTCCTTGGGGTTCTCCTTTTCCCACTGTCATTGTCATTCCAGTCCACTGACATTTCACCATTGTTCCAACACCATTCAATATATATCAGCAATAGGTAGAGTTTAGCTCAGATTTTTTCCATTTCTTTGAGATCCAACATTGCCGCTGACTCTGCCATGTCTCTGACCGGGAGGTCCCATGGTTTGAGTCCTGACAGTGGCGGAATTTCGATACAAGCTAAAACTAGTTGGGTCAAACTCAGCCGTTGTCTGGAGAAGAAATCTATCGGCCGGCTGCTTTGATCGGTAGTTTTCTGTGGTTTCTCCCATCAATACGAGCGAATACCGGCGTAGTACTGTAATAAACGGGCCATGGGCAGCACTCTATCTTTCCTCCCTCTTTCTTGTCCTATCTTATCCCCCTAAATACACTTACATGCACTACACAACCACACATATCAGGAGACCATTTGGGAGCTTAGAGCTTATCCTGGCTGAGGCGGAGCCCCGCTATGGGATGATACCTAGAGGAGGAAATACCTCGCAATTCGACATGTAGGTCGACGCCGGATCTCTCCATTCAGTGGCGAAGAACACCCTCCGTAATAAAACATTCACTACACAAACGGGACTATGGACCGACGCAGTTGACGTGCCCCAAAAAATCAATTAATCATGATTAATAACGTGTCATTATTTGTGTGATGAAGATATATTGTTTTATAGTATAGGGAAAAACGTAAAGGGATCAATGAAGCAAACCATGGTTCTAAAAGGGGCCGAAAAACAAAATGGTTGGAACACCTGGTTTATATTTACTTACCATTCAACGGAGGGAAACTCAATTTGTTCACATGAACGCGTTTCACTGTCAGCAGCAGTTGGTCGAAGGATTTTAATGGCCCCGGAATGTGATAAAACACCTTGTGCCACCTGCGCCTGCAACTGATTTTTATTGTTCGCTCGGGGAAACAATTCGTCTATTTCAAATTAACCACAATGTACCAACGATTGACTGCCGGATTGTCAACGTATTTGCGAAGTTTGTGTGTCAGTTGGTGCATAAAGAAGTTGAAAAAACAACAAACACGCAGATTAGCTCATTAAAGAAGACCAAATTGACTTGATGCAGTGAGGTATTCATCCAAAGAATTTCCTGAATAATAAAGAACTGGATAAAAGTCCTTTTTAAAAATGTTTTGTAAACATTTTATTCAAATGTGACTTGATTTTGTTTAGATTTTTAAGATTAGTTTCCATTAATTAAGAAATCCTAGTTCACATACACTTCAAAACTTACAAATCAAACCAATATTTTTTCGTCGAAAACAGTTCCTACTGAATAATTTTAGTTTTATTTGCGGCAGAATGTACAACACTCATTCTGATGAAAAAAATTATATTATTTTACATTACAAGCTAATTTAACAATTCATTCCTGTCAATTAAAAAAGTTTGCATTTTTCATCATTTTTTATACTTTAAAGGTGTAATTGTAATAACGTTATACCTAATATGAATTCAAAAGTTACGTTTGAATTATTTCATCAGCTTTAGAAACAACAGTTTGTTATGAGACCTATGTTTAATTTTCTCTTGGACTTCTTAATAATGTTTTATTTTTTTAATGTAATAAGGTGCAGTTGACATTTCGCGATTCAATGCTTGATATGATAATTCTCCTAACGTTAATTAAAAGTAAACCCACTCTCCTAATTATTATGTTTGACCTCCTCCATAATTGATCATAAACGTAATAACTACAGGATTTTTTGTCACTTTTCACACCTGGGTAAATGCATGACCTGAAAATTCAACATTCAGAATGAACTGATTGGATTTTGAAGATTGAAGATTGAAAGATTGAACTTTAGTTTGAATTTATTATCATGATATTTTTCTCTCAAAGTGATTTACCTTGAATTCATCTGAAAACGGCTGAAATCTAAATTCATCTGAGTGGTGTTGTCGGATTGTTGGTCACTCGGAGCTGTAATATTTGGGGCCAAACCATTTCACCCATTGCTTGAGCTAATCTTCCAGTATTCCTCCAGTATTCCTCAATTCTAAACATTAATTTCAATACACGTTCTGAATTTACTTATATATTTTTGTATTATTTTAGTTTTCGATGTTTATAAATGAAAACTAAAGCATATTTATCGGTTCTTTGAGAATTATTTATTGATAAGCCCCTTGATGGTGACGATAAATACTTCGTTTTGTGAATAGTACGATCAACCAGTTGTAGAACTGATTTTTGGAGCCTTCTCATTAACCTTATTGAGGACACGGCTGTATAACTATGAAGTTTCGCTCCAACAAACATCAGTTTAGCCTATTGCAGGGTACAGACGTCTTATTATTGTGATGTGTATTCGTGTCTGTCGTGTAAAATGGATCAGGAGGAATAGAGGATGGCAATTAAAGTTTGATGTAAATGTCAATTTGAAGGGATAAAGATATTTTAATGGATTCTGAAGACATAGGATGAGTCAGCACTGAGTTGGATAACAGTTTTTGAATGGCCAAACCTGTGTGGCAAGTCTCAGCGTTACAACATACTTCTCATTCACGAGATTTGTCACCTCGGAACTTTCCTATTTCCTAAACTGAAAATTCACTTGAAAGATTAAAAACCCGACTAGATTGAGAAGATGTAGTATCACATCAGTTGGATCCTATTTTCATAAATAAATAAATAAATAAACTGTCAAAATTCTGACGTTTTCGTCATTGAATTACCGTAAACCCACGTTACCACGAATTTCTCCGTAACACGAACAAAATTTTGGTCCCGGCAAGGGATTACGGTAATACGGGCATTTATAATACTCGGATAACAGACTTTTTTAAGACGAACTCAGATAATTTCGGTCCCTTGGAATTTGTATTAATCAGGGTTTACTGTGGTTATAGCCTGAGCCAGGATGTTTTGTCATTTATTTTACCTAAAACAGGCATGCAAAAATGCATTTATTTTAGCTAATGTTTATTCATAAAATGCATTTATTCTAGCTTGTGTATGGGTGCAAAAAGGTAAGCAAACAATGAAAATCACATTTAAAAGGAATTTTTGTGAAAAAAATAATAATTAAAATGAATCACATTTTTATTCTAACTCTAAAATTTACATTACCACTTACAAGTAAAGAAACTACATTTTCTTTATAATCTTAATTCCACATGGCCATCAGATATGATGGCTACGAATTTGTTTTACTCGCGGCGTTGTCTCTTCGAAATTCTATTGTGGAATGTCTTTTAAATGTTGAAATGACATCAGTGAAAACGGAATGCTATTTTCGGTTCCTCGCACTTGTACAATCGCCAGCACTGAGAAGGGCATAATCATATTCATAGATCTGTCCCCCAAAGGGATCGGAGGCCACACTCAAAAGTTCGAGTTGGATGGGGTACCTCGGGAGCAAACAAGCCTATCAGCACCAATGAAAAAAAGTCAAACAATTTCACTATTAATCTTCACATTTCATTTAGATTTTTAACACAACCTCTGCTTCTACAGAAAGACAAAACACGTCTGTCCGTTCACGTTGTCCTGGCTTGCAGGTATGTATCCAACTTGATTGAGGTCGGTGCCAGGAGAATTAAAAAGAAAAAAATAAATAATACAAAAAAAGTAAAAATAACATAAAATGGCAAAAATGGGCACTAGAAGCTAAAACGGATCGAAAAATTTAGTAAAACAACTCCAGAAGCACAGTTAAGTGATTTATTGTTATCTATTGTTAAAAGTTATAAAATAGTGACACTAACAAAAAAGTATTTTGCCAAACTGCAGGGCTCTAGTTTTTGCCTGACTGGATACTTATGGATACTTAGGTCTCTTACTATTATTTGTCCTTGAATATGCCCCTCTCTATGATTAACCCCTCACTATCTGTTGCAGACACGGACCTCTCTAGTCACCGTGTTCGCCGTTCCGACGACCCGCCGCCAGCGATTGCAGGGATGGTGGCTCCAGGCATTGCCGAAACTGCAGCTTAGAAAACCTACTGAAGGTGGCGCGGGAGCACTATTAAGTTCTTTTCTACGCATATTCTTTTCTATGCCTTTTTTCTGTCCACGCGGGGCGGTGTCATTTGTTTGATGCTTTATAGGTGCATCCGCGAAATTCCATTGCTTCATTTCTCTGAAATTGCTGCCCATGGAGTAACCTTAATCTAGTTCCTTTCACTATATACTCAGCACCTAATAACGTGAGAAGGATTAGAAAATTAGCAAGAATTTATTCATTTGTAAATATCTAAATCTTTTTTATCTCTAGACTATGGAAGGGTGTTATTTTGAAAGTAAAAACTATAAATGCGTATGAAGATAGTATTATTTTCAAAATAAAATGTACAGGGCATAGGAAGATTTTTTCAAAGCAACTAACAATAAGTATTACTTCACAACCAGTCACACATTGGATTAGAAGCTGAACAATATGTAGAAAATAATTCTGTCTCAAGGAACATTTACGCTGCTATTTCTTCCACATTACTGTCTCAGAGTGTAAAGGAAGTATATTATGAAAAGTATCCTATTAAGGTTCCTAAATCAGCAGAAAATAAAGATCAATGATTTAAAAATTAAATGATGCTAATAATTTTAGCTACCGTCTCAATATATATAAAATTGTATTTTTTAAACGACATTCAGAAGGGATCAAAAAAAACTACACAATATTTTTAACCAATAAAAACTAATTAATGGCATTTATAAGATTTTTTACATTTTACTTTTTACATTTTTCAATTAGTTTAACAAAGAAGTGCCAAATTAGGTACGTAGAGAAAAATGAAGTAACCATGAAAACATATATTTTCAAACTATTTATACACGTACTTTTATTATATAATGATATGATAGGTAAAGGAATATAGTACTAATTAACCCATAAGTGGAACTTGTAGCCATTCTGAAATGTAGGTATTCGTAAATGTGTAGTTTATTGTACTAAGAATATATGTGGTCCGTTAAGTAGATAATGTTAATACTAACTGATCAGTCCTTATTTCTGAATCAATTAATATTTGGAATCGTGAGTCAATTATAAGATGTTCAAGAAGTATATCACATAAAACATTTCGCCCCTATATGCAAGGCTAAAGATGTAAACAAAAAAGTGTATAATAATGTTTACATTTAAGTTTAATGATTGTTGTTTATCTTTAAGAAGTTAAAATAGGACTAGAGAAAACTCGAACTGTACTCGCTCAAAAAATTACCAAAGTAAAGAATCCAAAAACAAAGTTCTTCAAAGTATCTTTATTATTTGCATGTTGTCAATTATCACCTCTCTATTAATTATTCCCTTTTTTCTCTATTAGCCTCTCGATATCTTACTTTACTAAACTCGTTTACACTAGGTTGCATGTTCCATACTTCTTAATCGGAACAAATGTGATGAGTTTGCCCTGTTTTCATATTGAGAATATCTAACAAGAAATCACAGCAACCGCTATCTTAAGTTTGGTCTGAATGATGGTGAATACTTTCCCAATTCATGAGAGGTACAATATTTTAAAACCGTGAATCACTTATGTGAAACAACCTAAATTAAAAATAACACATTTGATTTTTTATATTTCCATTAGGAATGTACAAATTGAAAAATTTTCTTGTGTACTTCGTATTGTCATTCTTTTTAAGTTTTTAATTTTTGTATTACCGGTACACCTTGTTCAATTAGAAAATATACGCGGTATGAGCCAGATCAGGTGAAAAAATCTTTGCCTCACCCTATTTGCAATAAATAATTCATTTACCGTTTTGGCCTCACAACCGTGTATTCCCGTAGAAAGTGCACGAATTATGTCGAAGTTTTAGTCAGTATGAGCCAGCTGCAAACAGTAGTTATGACGCGATATCGAACAGCGAGAGCACTGCAATTCCGACGACCGGCTGGCGAAGTGGGGTGCGATCGCAAGGCCGCACGCTATTCAAACCTCTCTTAATATGCATCTCAATTCTGCCAATTAATAATACTTTTTTCGTCGTTTTTATCGAAGATTTTTTCTTCGACAATATTCAGAAATACGCTTAGCGCTTCGACTTACTATCGGCATGAAACTTCTCGACGTTAGAAAAGAAATGGAGATTTGACAAGAATATGATGATGTGCAATAATGAAGCATCCCCGCAAAACGTGCAGGAAACATTGAATCATCAGATCCCGGAGATGGGCGTGGTGTAATTTTTTCACCACAAACGAATAATCCTGTATACAGAAACATAATAAAATTTGCTATTTCACCTTTGCTTGTTTTACGGCTAGTGTAGTTGAAATCACCAACCTGTTGAACAAGTCCGTCTGCCACGTGCCACAAATCTGCCACAAAAAAAACCACAAATCTGCCACGTGCTGCAACAATGACAATAATAACTCTAAATTTCTCCATTGGAGATCTCATGTGTTATAGCTACGGCTCGGACTTTTAAGTAAATACCTACACATTTTTTCCTGAATCTTGACTGTTGAAAGTGAAATAGAAATTCAAGTAGCGCCCCATAGTTTCCATATACTAAATTGCATATCAGCTAAAAAATAAATGTTTGATTTATTTGCATAAAAATAAGTATTTTTGTCGAAACAAGTATTATTACATATTTCCCTAAATTTTATACGAATAAATGAATATTTTAAGTATTTTAAAGTTTAATACTTCGGAGTTTTTGGATATATGGGGAAAGATGCGCCAGTTTGGAATGCAGTGGTTGGTCACACATCACATGTCCCCGGTTGAGTGGAATGAGTTTGGTTCACGACCTGTGAGGGCCATTTCTAACACCATTGTTGATTCAGTAAATGACACCCCGACCGGTAATATCCCTCATAATACTAACAGCTCCCAAACTTCCTCAGATTGCACAAACGAAATGTGCAGAATAATAAAGAACATGAAGGATGACGTCACGTTTTACTTCGAGACTCTTCTCGATCTTGATTACTGGTTTTCATATGAGTACTAAATATTTTCGTCGTTTTATCACACATTTTTCCTTTCTAAGCACATAAAAATAGATTTTCCATTTTTTAGTACCTAAACGTTCGAGCCCCAGTTTTAACGAAAATATAGATTGCGAGATCGAGTTGCATAGGTGTCACGTCGCATGTTTGAAATTAAATTTTTACCTTGAAACATTAAACTGCCCTGAGGAAGAAAAAAAGAGAAGCGCTTTTTGAGATATGCCTTTGTTGGTGCAATGAACTTGACCACAGCTCCCTACCGAGACCAATCCTTGTGGAATATTCATCTACTGGTGAAGCACATCCTATATCAATCCCAGTGGCGACTTTTGCCCCAACAGACTGGAGGTTGCACCTCCATCGAATGACGGAAATATAAATTCCAAAATTCAAAATACGAGTATATAATAAAATTGTAAGAAATTCAAAGCAATTAAAAACTAAGTGAAATAAAAGTCTATATTGAAATATAATTTTATGCGACGTGTACGCCTAAGGCATATACACCTCTCGCGCACGTGGTTCTGGCTTTGATTTCCACTTGGGCATTTAAGTTCGACTCCAGCACATTGCAACAAGCACTATTGCTTCGACACGTTTCACACAAATACAATTATTTTATTTGAAAACCTACACTGCCCTGGTATATTTGGCAATACTGAAAGATCTTTGACTCACATTCGTGTTCGCAAACTGCTGGCCAGCTGCAGCCACACTGGCTTCCACGAAACAATAAGAGACTTCCACCCACAACGCCCACCTTTACACAAAGAACTCATCAAATGTACGTTTTGAATCATCAAACCTAATATCAAATGAAAACAAATTCTCCAAATATCATAAACAATGAATTGAATATTCTCAATAATTGACTGAACGTGTGTACTTTCAATAACAGGCACAATTCATAAAACCACGTTTCAGCGAGTCAGACGAAGACAGAATGTGGGTATTCTCCTCAGACTCTATCCGTCGCCACGCAGCGCTAGACAGCGCCACTACACTGGTTGCGCCACCAAAAGGCAGTATGTTCCCCGTGTTAAATCGAAGGGCCAAAGAGTAAAAATATTAAACCCAGTAATACAGCCAAGAGCGTGGTGCAATTCCTGGCAAGGCACCAGACACAGGAGAGAGGGCCAGTTGGACGCTCTTTGGAAGAATCTTTGAAGAATCACTTCATATACGTCGATATTGCTGTAATATCTTGAATATTGAATATCATTAAAAGGAAAATGAATATTCCCAAGATATTATGACATCTTTTTCATTTTCTGGAGGTTTTCGAACCGTGCCACCTAAGCACGAGCCGCCATTGAAAATCTTATGAATCTCTACGGCGATCGCAGGAAGCTGATGTGGTCCGCCCACAAAGTCATCTTCAACTCTTCACTTGCGGTGAACAGACCGACCTCTGCCTTCAGTAAGACAAGGCCAACTCCTGCTCAACTCTGATGTCAAGGTTAATAGAAGAATCGAGAAATTGCGTCAGAAAGAGCTACAAACATCAGTTATATCGAGATCACCGCCATCTCCCGGGGAAAGCATGCACTATACGTACGGGACTAATGACCATAGTAGTTGACGCGCCCGGAATTATCAACCAACCAACCCACTGATGGAGGCGCTACCCCCTGTGAATAGCGAAGCTGGGGCCCATGTGTACCTTACGTAAAGGTCTGTTTCAGCCCCAATGACTTCACCCTTCTGGTGATAATCAGCAATCGTGATAATTAGGGGGCGGATTTTGATGACCTAAAACATCGCCAAAAATGATCAATAAAATAATCTTAAGATGTTTTAAAAATGCCCTAAAAGCAACGAAAAATGACGTAAAAATGTGATCATAACCAATTCAGATGACCAATTGAAGCTGTTGGATATGTTACTGATGTAATTGAAGTTTCTTCCTTTCATTCAAGTGCACTCAGCTTGCAAACTTTTGGTTTGAACTTCCACCGCTGGATGGCGAGATCCGGCGCCGATCTACCGTCGGCTAGCGGGGTTTCCCCCTAACCTGGACTCTCCCACCAGCGGGACACCGCCCCAGCCGGGACAAGCTCTAAGCTCCCGACCGGTCTCCCGGAATATGTGGTAGTGTAGTGCATGTTTGTGTAAGTGGGTGTGTAAGGGGGAGGATATGACAAGAAAGAGGAAGGAAAGATCGCGCGTGAACCGTGGCCCGTTTGTTAGGGTACTGCTCTGGCATTCGCCTGGTGTTGATCGGAGAAATCGCGAAAAACTACCGAACACAGCAGACGACCACTAGAATTCTCCTCCACATAGCGACTGAATTCGACCTAGCTGAAAAGGTAGTGTCCTGGCGCCGCCAGAATTGGAACCTAGGACCTCCCGGTCAGAGGCGCCGCAGTGGCATCTCCATCAATGGGCAGGTGCAGGCTCTTGCTGGCTGGACCGCTCCTGACAGGTAGGCTGGCAGCGGGCCAGTGCTTCAACCTGTCGCCCCGGTCTAAATGTCAGCGTTACACGGGCCTCGGCTTCATTCCTTGAGCTGCTCCTGAATGAACCTCCTAATTCCTCTTCCCCGATTCAGATGCAAGGGAAAGCACGATGAGGCACGTGACTCAGGAAGAGATGAGGTTGACGAAGTATGGAAGAATGTTCCTAAGTGTTGCAGTCAGGAGCAGAAATAGTAGTACAAAAATGTTGCATCCTGTCACATGCAATAACGAACACCAAGAATTTGAATCAATTTATTTTGTTAAATGGTCATATCCGTCAGAATCCTAATATCTTTATGTTTGATGTCTGAATATTGAATCTGAAACAGAAAACATTTTTTGCATGTAATGTCTTATTTTGCTTATGTTAGCTGTTTTGGACCAAAAATACGAGGTTTATTAGTATTCTTTTTTAATTTTTCGCCTCAACATTTATTACTTAGTTAAGTACAAAGTTATTTTTTGTTATTTTTATCATAGCTCACTTCTCATTCCTTAAACATACTTCCGGTTTTAGTACCTGCATTTACGTCTGGATAATTTATTTTGTCAATCCCGTCACGTCATTGTAGTACTACCACAGAAAATTCTATGCCAGCAACCACAATATCGTGCATAAAAAATCCATAGCTGATGTGAAAAACATGAAAATCGGTATACAAAAAGCTAAGATACTACAATGAACTGCTGGCTAGCGATCACTTCGCGAAATATGTCGCGAAATATGTCGGGTAACCCTGGCGACTCATTCAAAATCATGAAGGGCATATGCCGTCGTACACGCTACAGGGTGACCCCGTGAAGGAAAGCATATGCCGTCGAACACGCCTGAGGGGTTGTATCGATAGCTGAACCGCTCGCAAAAACACCTTCATGGCGGACGTACCTTTGGTAAAGACCCGGAGGCTGCCCCCGCCCTGTGGCATCTGAGATTTCCCCTCTCGGCGATAAGGAAGCGCGTAGGCGACAAGGAGAGGCGACTGCAAGACGCAGTGATCGCGCTGACAGTCACTCGTCATCACTGCCCCCTTCGTCAAAAGAGGAACTCGCACTCCCAGGAGTGTCCAAAGAAATGAATACATCGTTTGTTGATCCATCACATAATCTGAATTATTATGTCGCCTCAATTCCCTACACATGCTCGCAGGATTTCTTCCATTGTTCAGCACTGTATTGTGCAAACTCTTCTGTGCAAAACGTTTCCTTTGCTTTTAAGAATGCACCAATTGTTTCTGCTGCCTCGCGCCCTTTTATAAATCCCCAAACAAGTGCTATTACATTTAGATCTGGATGGTACGGTGGAAGACGGGGAGGAATATGGCCATGCTCAATGATTATTTGATCAACGACCTATCGTTTTTCAGTGGATATACTTTGAATTATTTGTAATCATTGGGTTTTTGTGAATAACAGCAGCTTCTGTGTAAAACACTCAGTCACAGCTCACTAGCTACGGTCAAACAGGGACTGAAGACCGAAACTCTTCTTCAAGACACGGCTTATTTTCTGTTGATCGTTTGGACAACCCCTACTGTAGAAACACGTAAGCTGCCTTCCGTCTGATCCTTCTCACTCATCAGTTTGTTATCACCAAACTCGCAGTGTTGAATTACCGCGCGACCCACGAGAGAAAGACAGTGAGAGAGAGAGCTATGTTGTGACAAAGAGCGCAGGCAGGCGGGGAAATTTTAGGGCTTTGGAGGGAGAGGCCACGTTCGGGCATGCGCAGTGGAAGGCTTTTTGAGAATGGCAGAGCAATAGTATGGACTTCTACGCAAGTGTACTGTGTTTAAAAGTGTTCTGAATTATATTACAAAAGTTCCAGTAAATCCTTCAGAATCTCAGATCTACGTAGTTACTGTGGGATAACCCCTGGTTCCACCGAGCTCTTCAATTGTTTAAAACAGTTCAGGTGTCACCAATTGATATTAGTCACGCTTATGTAAAACGTATAATTAAAAGCTCGTTTACGATTTCAAATGTCAGGGATATCGTCATTCGCCACTTGTTCGCCGTCAACGCGACGCGGCGTGAGGCTCCCCTCGGACGAAGCAGTCGGAGAATCTCGGCCTCGCAGCGGGACGTCGCGGGCTCCATTCGTCCATCAGCGGTACAGCCCTTGCTCTCCTCGCCTCTCCCCCGCGCCCGCGAGCCTCGGCGGTGCCTTGCATCACACTCCATTTAGAACGGGGTTGTCCAACAGGCGGCCCGCGGGCCTCATGCGGCCATCGATGCCGTTTATTGTCGCAGGCGGAATATTATTACCAGAGATCTGAAAAATATGTGGTGTGAAACATAAAAATATGTACTTAAATATGTAATGAAAAGAGTAAGAATATGTAATAAATATGTAAAATCAAATATCATATATAAAATAATATCATATCATATGTCAATATTAAAATTCACTAATATAAAACACAGTTACATAATACAAAATTAAATTTATAAAAACGTTCGTAGACAAATTTTAAAAATAATACAATCGTCTGAAAATCATATAGAGAGCAAAAGTATATTCACGCTTTGCACCATACAACTTTTCCGTCAGTAGTACAAGCTTCATCTATTGCTATTCAGGTCCGAAGTTTAGCAGCCAAAGAAGATGCCATAGAAGCCAAACTTGCGATTTCTTCGACCAGCAAGCAATCACTGCAGCGTTCAGCACTCTCATCGAAGTTTTACACATCGGTGATCGTCAAAGATTCTCGGAAATTAAGGTTAAAGGTCACGAAACGAGCCGTCAGTCATACTTTTCACACCTAAAGGTAGACAGCACGCAGTAATCATGAAGGGAAGATGCTGATTTTTTAAAAATATTTGTTTCCTTTAAAAATTTTATTCCATTAAAGGCAAAAAAATATGTAATTACATACAAATCTTGTCTCTAGTTATTACTAGGGGACGGATTTTGATGACACAAAACATCACTAAAAATGATCAATAGTTTATAGTTTAAAAATGCCCTAAAAGCAAAGAGAAATTACGTAAAAAATGATGATGGGTGATCAAAACCAGTTCAGAGTAACAACTTAAGCTGTTGGATTTGTTACTGATGTAATCGAGGTTTCTTCTATTCGTTCAAGTGTACTCAGCTTTCAAACTTTTGGTTTGGACTGTTCTTTACCTGAAAATCTCTGTCTTTATTTATCCCGAAATCGAATGAACCGCCAATGACGCTGACAGGCGTCACAAGAACCTTAGATTACATACACCCAATGGCTGACATTACACCTTCTGAGTGAAGAAATCGAATAGGCTACTAGGTATAGGTACTCAGGAATTCTGTGGAAAACATTTGTTGCATATCGTAAATATTATTTGAAGCAAATACCATTAAAATGACATTAAAATCGATAAAATCAGCAAAAAAAATGTAGAAAAAGTAAAAAAACGACTTATCAGCGGAAATCGATAAAAAATGCAAAGAACTGACGTATAAAAATGGATCACTTCCTTTTGCCATAACATAAAATGAATTTCTATACTAAACGGCATTGTTCTAAAGTGAAAAGAAAAAAATGAAATTTCATTAAAATCCGCTCCCTAGTTATTACTAGAGACCGGAAAAATATGTAAGTAAGAAACGTCAAAATATGTACAAAAATATGTGATGAAAACAGTACAAGTACGTAATAAATATGTAAAATCGTATATAATATGTAATATTAAAATACTCTAATTATAAAACATTTATATAATACAAAATCATGCATATAAAAAAATTCTTAAACAAATTTTAAAATTAAAAAAAAAAAAAATTTGAAGAGCACAATTGATGCTCACTTTGCACCATACAACTTTCCCGTCAGTAGTAAAAGCTTCATATACTGTTATCGAGGACCGTAATTTAGCAGCTAGACGACCCAATGGAAGCATCGTACAAACTGGCGGTATCTATGACCAGCAAATAATCAGCACACTCATCGAAGTGTGACACATCGGCGATCGCCAAAGTTTCTCTGAAATTCACGTTAAAGGTCACGATCCGCGGCGTCAGTGATACTTTTCACACCTAAAGGTGAAAATGATGTCAGTCGCTGACGCGCACTTCCCGCCACTGAGGTAACTACAGCAGGCGCGCCGGACTGTGAGAACATCCGACTGCGTCGTCACGTAGTGGAACTCGAGTAGACAGCACACAGTAATCATGGAGGAAAAATGCTGATTTTTCTTTAAAATACTACTTTTCATAAAAAATATATAATAAAATTGAAGAAAATCGATAGAATAAAACAATATTTTGCGAAAATAGCAAAATATGTAAAATGGTACTAAATATGTAAAAAATATGTAACGAAAAAAATGGATATTGTGTTAAGATGGTGACAATTTGCCCAGATTACAATTTTCAGAACGGTAAGTAGAGAAACAAGAAATGTGTAATTTCATCAAAATCCGGTATGTAGTTATTTGTCAAAAATTAAAGCCCTAGCATCCATGTCGGGCGAGAACATTGTGCACCAGGCGCACGCACCCTGCCCGGGTTAACATCCCCGTAATTTAAAAATAGGTTAAGTTTAGATTTAATTTTTTTTCTAGTAAATTCAGAAATTCAAAACACTCCAATGAGTTTCACTGCGTTATGCACGGTACGACCTGATATCACACATGATCCCCCTTATTTCACAGCAGCCTCCGATCAACACCAGGCGAATGCCGGAGCAGTACCCTAACAAACCGGCCTCGGATCGCGCGCGATATTTCCTTCCTCTTTCTTATCCTATCTTCACCTTGTACATACACACTTACACTAACAGGCATTACAATACCACACATTCCGGAAGACCGGTCGAGGACTTAGAACTTGTCCCGGCTAAGGCGGTGCCTCGCTGGTGGGAGATATCTGGTTGGAGAAAACCCCGCTAGTCGACAATAGGTCGACGCCGGATCTCGCCATCCAGTGGGGGAAGATCTCCGCCACCTCCAGATGAAAAACATGCACTACACTTACGAGACTAATGACCTAAGTAGTTGACGCGCCCGAATCACTAATCAATCAATCAGAGCAGTCCGGGAAACTCCAGAGATCAACAATACTGGGACGTCAGGTATGGATTGCCCGAGTAATGGATATGTGGCCCGCAACCACATGAAGGGTTTTAGTCGTGGCCCTGGAGACCTTGCACGTTGGGCACCCCTGATTTAGCCGGCCGGCCGGCGCGGCGCGGTGGCGCCTCGCGCGCGAGCGAATGCGCGTCTCGTGCCAGGGCAGGCGCTATCGCCGGCGCATCGGGCCCGCCAGAGCGCTCCGCAAGGCGTGCGGCCGGCCGCTGCACTACTCCGGCGCGGCCGACGCGCAGTGCCACGAAACGTCAAGGCGAATGGGATGCACGTGCAGTGGAATCTAGGATTGCCATCTGTCCTCCATTTAGGAGGACAGCCCTCCATTGACGTCAGTTCTCCTTGCGACCTTCTTTTATTTTAAATGTCCTCCTTTAAGTAAATATTTAACATTTGTTGTCATTCATTTTAAAACATGTCTAACACCTGCTACGTTGTATCATTTATTGTTTCATTTAGAATGAAATAAAACATGAATATTCTTTTTCTGAAGGCTGAATCTCACATGAATCATAGTGTCTCTATCTAGCAAATAAAATGAAAAAAGAGACGTAAAAATACGCTTTAATTATTAAAGATAAAAAACTACAAAATATTCTTTCAGTTATTTGGAGTATGCCGTTTTCATATGCATTGTGTGAACAACCTTTTCATTTATGAATCTTAAATTAAGAGAAGAAATAAATAGAGCTGATGTTAGTCTTATTCGGAGAGAATTATTAACTTATGTTAATTTTGACATGAATTGTTTAGCCTTTTACAATTTTATAAAAAATAACAATGCTGTACTGCAAGCTGCCGAAAGCGAACATTATGAACTTGTTAAATAAGTTTTCTTGCTTATTTTAAATTATATGGGTATTTTTTTCTTTCCTTATCGATTACCTCCCTTTTACGTGAACATAGTAGGCAACCCTAGTGAGATCCTTCATTATCACGGGTTCGGTTAACCGGGAATCCAGTTTTATCCGTGGCCTGTTTTATAATGAACACGATTAAATGAATGAATTACTCTAAACAAGAAATGTGTGACAGGACTTCTAACTTGGAACCTCGCATGATTTAATTAATGTAATATATTGACTTGGAAATGTATTTTTAACTGATCACCGGAAATGAGGAAACCGATCATTTCTGCACTTTAATTGAAGGACTTCAGGTCGTAACAAGATACACTATACCAGCCGTAACACGCTCCCTGCTATTCGTACTTGATAATATATGGATTTTAGTGAAAGTATAGCTTATCTTGTCACTATAAATGTCTTGTTAATCTTTTTGAAAGGGTCGGTATAGTGACAAGATAATACACTTTTCTACCAAAACTCGAGATTTTAACTTTTACGAATAGCGGGAGGCTTACTGCGGCTATTGTTAATTGTCTTATAATAAATATATACTACTGTATTGATTTGATTCACTTAGTGTTGGCATCATTCACAATACCCGAGACGGCAGCCATGTTGATTCGTTTCGCCTCAGATATTTGTTTACTTTTTTGTATCAAGTATTGTATTTTCTTCGCTGTATACGTCCCACAAATTCTACACTGTCTACACATACCACGAAGTAACACTCCTCAATTAACAAGCAGTGAGCGGAAGAAAATTAATTTTGAGGCAAGGGATTCAAAATATGTTATTTTTTATTGATACGTTATTGATTGTTATTTTAAATGTCCTCCTTTTAGTTCCTTGAGTGAAGAGTGAGCGATAGAGCAATTCCTGTTCAATACGCGGCTGAATATCCACTTCATAACTCACCTGGATTGAGAGGATCATGATTACGAGGGAAATAAGAAAACAGTAGAAAGATATTACATGTTTTCTAATGGAGAGGTGTATGAGAGAGAATTATGAAAGAGAATTATGGGAGGTAAATATGAAAAGACAAACAGAGTCAAATTATTATATATTTAATCAGAAAATAAGTAAATCTGAATCATAAAATTAGATAAAAAATAAAATATTTTATGTACTACAGGCGTTAGCTAGTTCCAATAATCCAAGACGACGAAAAACTTTGGGGTCAAAGGACGTCGGTTTTTTTTTGTCGCCGCTCGATAATTAGAATCCCTATAATGGTCTTGGTGCATAATTATACATTATGTACATCAGAAGGTCATTATTATTTCGTATTTGCAATTTTACTCTGGGCATAATTTATTCAATTTTGCGAAATTTTGTTCACTATTAATAAGTTCAAAAAAGTACTTAAATAAGTAAAAAATATTTGTTTGCGCCTATGAAAACTAAGTATTGTTTTCAAATTGTTTGCGTCTAATATTTCAATTTTGAAATTATTTGCGCGTTTTTCGATCAATTTTGGCCCACTGTACGCCGGTCACTGAGTCTCTGGCGCAACTGCCTCTGCAGACGATCGTGGCGTAACCAAGGCTGCACGAGAAGATTCCGCTACTTAAAGGTAATGTCTCTGTGAAGAGTGAGCGATAGAGCAATTCCTGTTCAAGGTGGAGTATCATCCTTACGTTTCTTCTTTGTGGTGAATGGTATGAAGAGAACTTATCTCTGGTGGTTTGTGGGTCACATGCTTCCTACTCGGGAGGTCTTGGATTCATGAAGTCAGATGTACAATATGTAGTGAATTAATGCTTTAGCTCACAATTTGAACATTAAGTGAGGAACATGAATACGTTACTTTTTAATAATTTATTTACTTGAGCTTCATATTTTTGTATAATATATATGAATATCATTACGAACTTTGATTTTCTCAGGTATTAATTTAACTACTACAATAAAGAACTGAATAAGATACATTCTCATAAGAAGAGTAAAATATCTGAGAAACAGAGGAAGGAGCGAGGAATTAGATGACTGTTTTCAAAATCTTGCTCTTATGTCCACAAACCCCTTTCACTGAATTATGAACCTTGAAAATTTGTCACATTTTTGTTTTAACATTTGGAAAGTCAGGAAGTACTGTTATTAAGGGAAAGTACTATTATTCAGGATGACTCAAGAGATAAGAAACATGCTATGTAAGAAATACTCAAGTGATTCAATAATCGAAACATTATTTATTTCTGGCATTTCTTGTGCTTCCTTATTTTCTTCTTTATACTGCTTATTAACTTCTTTGAATAATATTTTGTTGAAGTATACCATTAAGTTATCAATGCAGTAGGACAAAGGAAATGTTGTTACTCGACTATTTTGTTTCTTAGAAGATACTTGGTATGACCTTTCTAAAATATGAATTTGCCGATGTATTTCTACAATAGCACAATCAACAAAAGCACTCGTTAATATGTAGTTAAGTAAGAATAATTTGCGATATTCTCGTATTTATTTTCTTTATGTATTACCTTTACCCAGTGAAGAATTAAATTGTTTATTAATGTTATTCTTTTAGTTTTCCACCTAACTTACGTAGGAAATTTTCCCTCTATTTCACTACACGGCAGAAATCTTCTTGGAAGTTATTTTTCCCCAATATTAAACTGATACGTTTCATCTGCCAATCTTGAACAAGAAATTTCCATGAAGCACAGTATTTTCCCAGTAATATTGTTAAATTTCTCCATTCACTTTTCAGTATAATGGGAAGGAACAATCTTGCATTATAATTGGCCTCGTGGATGCAGCACGCGATGTTCGACCTCTCGAAGACACCTGCTCGACCCGAGAGGCGCCGTTTGCCCGGGGCGTTTCGTCACGTGGTGCCCAGGCCATTGTTACCCAACCGTCAATGGGCGTTAGGCCGGGAAGCGACTTCACTGGAGCTGGGAGGCGCCACGGAGAGTCACGCAGACAACCTGGACCAGGCTGTCCCAAGTCGGGATGGCAAAAAAACATCGATGTTTTCCACCAGAAAAAAGGGGTTTAAGCAAGTTTAAGCGAGTAGCAGCAATCCACAGCATTATCATCTTTATCACCTTGCACATTTCGCCTGTGCAATCCAAGGAAATTTGGGAGCTGCTCGGGTTATGAATGTATGTTAAAATTAAGTATTTACATTTTACCGATGGAGATTTAGTTTTGTTTCACAGCTAACTCCTCGTGAGAAACTGCATTTTTGTTTAGAGTATCATTGGACTAATGTATTTAGGTAATACTAAGACATTACTTCGAAATTTGAACCGTAAACGTTAGCAATATGCTCTCATACATATATATATGTTCCTTCTCACAAGAAAGGGCTGTCACATTTTTTTAGATTTATAATTCGATAAAATCAAGGAATGGTTAGGTTAATATACCCTGTATGATAAACCCATCGAACATATCCGCTGGTTTATTGGTTTGAAGATTATTATTATTATTATTATTATTATTATTATTATTATTATTATTATTATTATTATTATTATTATTTTGTTCTCTAAGCATAATCACTGTGGAGTATCTATCCGAATGTTGGTGTTGGTGGAACTCTTTCGTCATAAAGTTTAAAATGTTACATTAATTTAAAATTAAGTAATTCGATTTTACTGATGGAGGTTTATTTTTGTTTCACAGCTATCTCCATATACTAGACATGCGTATGCTTTTTAGATTATCATTGAATTAATGTATTTAAGAAACACTAGGACATTGCATAGAAATTTCAACAGAAAACATTAGCAAAACGTTCTCACATACATATATGTTTCTTCACACAAGAAAGCGCTATGCGACGGAATTCTTCTTGAAAACCATGTGAGCCTTGCATGCAGCGTGCAAAACCGCAAAATGAGCCTGGGAGTACGCATTGCAATGTAAGATGAAACTTTCGTAACCTGCGAAGCGGATTTTGTTCACTAGCTGACCCCCTTGACCTTTGGTCGTCCTTGGTTCCCCACATCTCTTCTCACCGCAACGTTTTGCACCATCATGGCTCCTCTAACGTATAAAGATAAAGATACATTTATTTAAACTGCAATTGAGTGTAACCCGGTGGCAGTTAATTACATAAATAAGATAATAAATGTCATGCAAATAATATAATAATTGTAATAATAATGCTAAAATGATAATTATAATAATAACAATAACAGTAATAATAATAATAATAATAATAATAATAATAATAATAATAATAATAATATAAAAATTGCTGGTTCTTAAAACATTAAATTACATGAAAAAGAAAAGAAACGTCTATCATCTAAAGCCTTACTGAGTGTTAATACAATTAAGAGCACACTGCACTGTCCTTCACTTGACTTCACTTTAACACTAAAAACATTTCCTTCATTATTTCTCTGCTCTACATTACTCCACGACAGCTCACTTCACTGTATAACTTAATATTCTTAGTTTACTACCTCATAAACTTAAAAATACCCTAAATTAATTTCCTAAACTGTTGAATGATTCGAGGAAAGGATTGAACGGTTTTTGCAGGCAATCTATTCCAATCCCTTATCGTTCGATTGTATCTTCGCTGACGTACTACAGTTTCCGCCAGGACCTCGCTTGCTCAATTACTAACCCGGCATTCTCTGTTACTGCATTTTTTGCTCATTGCCATCACTCTCCAGCGCAACCTTAATTTGTATCTCTTTGTGTTATTTCCTGAGTCTCTAACCGCTTCTTGAACTCTGGCACTAAAATGATTGTAAGTGATGGTTACTGCAACTCATCTTCATTTTGCCAACTGCTTGAAATAAAAAAGTAGGAGTACATTCGTAATAGAAATACTGTGGTCTGGAAAGACCTTCATCCTGGCACCTAAGTACAATCTGGCACCTGCAACTGCGTAAATTGTGTCAGTGTCCACTGCAAATGACTGTATTTGATATTTGTGCGCGATATCGATAGTGGAATTCTGAAAAAGTTATTCTCAAACAAATGCGCCAGAATTTGAGGTGCTTTAGGAAATTACTCTGACGCTTAACGAAGTAAATAACAAGACTATGCACAGCAACTTGGAAGAAATAAGGCAGAATGGGGAAGACTTCGTGAGACTATTCGGATTAATTTTGTCCACCAAAAATTCGTGAAGAAGTCGTTGAAGGAATAAGAACAGCGGACACCTAAGGAATAAAGAGGAGCTATCTGGCCGCTATAAAGAATATTAATCACACTTCTTCGAAGTATGACGGCTCCACACATTCGGCATTCGCCGAGCACCAAGCTAGCGCTCGCCCAATCCCGAGCAGCTGATGTGTTCGGCGAATGTTCGCTCCCTTTGATGAGCCCAAAAGACCGGCATGCGGTGAGTAGGGCGAACACCGAATGTTCGTCACTCGGCAAATAGCAAACAACTCATCCACAGTACTCAGGATTCGGCGAGATGTTGCTCGCTGTTCGCCGAATAACGAATGTGTGGAGCCGCCTTTACACGTACTAATACATACGTGTATGTATGTGACTACACGTACCCAAGGTTTTTTTCGCAAATATATCATCCTATCATCAACGTTGGGCGGATTCAGATGAGTAAGGAACGAGGTCTATGTGTCACCCTCGGCGAACAATTTCTTGTAATTTTAAACAATTTATTTTTTTTAAATTGTCTAACTTAAATCATATCTCATCCAAATCAGAATTCTCTTTTTGAATATACTCCTACATTTTTTATTAGAGATGTAGCCAATAACCGAAAAGGCGATCCACCGTAAAAAATGGAGAGAGCATTTCCTTGGTATGCCGCCAGAATTCCAAAACAAGCATGGAAAATAATCCACTTGGTAAACCAAAGCGCGGGAAGACCGTGGTAAGGAAATTACTCTGACGCTCTCGATGGTAAGCTCAAAGCAGGCCTCTGGCCTATTCCTAGCAAGACAGAATAAGACTTCTTATTTGAAGGTAATGATTTTATTATCTTAAAAATATTAATGGTCCAAACTCAAATTGCCGCCCCCTGTAATACTTTCTGGATCATCCTCTGACGTTGTTCATTAATGTTGCCATGGCAAGCACTGCAGTGTTAGAGAGAAGGAGTGGCTACACGTGACACCATCTGCCTTTAGTCTCTACTAGCGGACTACAACAGAAAAATGCTGCAAAACAAAAACACACAAAATTGTTTTCCAAAAACTAGCACGCACACGGTTCAAGAACAACTAATAAAATACTCCTCTATAACGCTGTAACAAATAAAATATTTTAACATAAACAGACTTTTCGAATACTGCAATAACATAGTACAGTGTATAAGGATATACAGAATAATACTTCTTTATATATCAAGAGTATAAAAAAAGTTGCTGTCAAGCCCACAATCTTGTCACATGCATCTCGAACAGTACCCCAACCACCCCCTTCGCCGCCGCCTCCATAACAATCTCAAAAGCCTTCTTCACATGCATCTCCGTCACCACCTCCAAGGTCATCCTTACGTGATCTCCACCACCAGCTCCACAACCAACATAAACACCACTACCTGCCCCTCCATTGCCACACAGACATATCCACCATTACCTCACCCACCCTCACCCACTTCAATCTCCGCCACGCCCACCCCACGAGTTCCTACCTTCTCCTCCCCCACCCGCAGAATCGCCGTCCGGGTCAGCGCTCCTGCAATGCAGAAGCTGCATATCTTTCTTTCACTTTTTCCGTGAAACGAAAATTTATGATTAATATAGTTTTCCGTCGCCACAATACCACTGAAGAGACACTGCCATCTTCACCACATTTGTCACTGATGATGACATTGTTATTGCCATTTTCAGTCCCACTGCTTCCTCTTTCATCTGGCGGGTCGCCATTACCTGGATTCCGACTCCGCTCCCGCAATCCGCAAAGCCACCTCCAACGTCACATGCTTCTGCATTACCGACGTCTTCAACGTCAACTCCCATTCCCACTTCCAGCGCCCGCTTCATCGCTTAAGCACCACCCCCTCTGCTGCCGCTGCCACGCCCATCTCAAAAGCCGTCTTCACATGCGCCTCCGACGCCAACTCCAAGTTGATCCTTACATGACCTTCACCACCAAAACACTGCCATCTTCACAACCAACATAATCATCATCTTCACCGGCACCTCCATTCCCACTGACAGCCATATCCACCAGCACCTTCACCCCCTCCCCGTCACCATCGACTACTATCTCCGCCTCCCCCGCCCCATCACTCCCTACCTGCTCCTCCTCCGCCACCCGGAGGTTTGCCGTCTGAGCGGATGAGCTCCTGCATTACCAACAACTTCAACATCGACCCCCATTCTCTCATTCAGCAACACCTTCATCGCTTAAGCACCACCCCCTCTGCTGCCGCTGCCACGCCCATCTCAAAAGCCGTCTTCACATGCACATCCACCGCCATCCCCAAGGTCATCCTCACGTGACCTCCACCACCATCATTGCCACCTCCACAGCCAACTTAAATGCCAACCGCCACGTACAACCATATCCACGAGCACCCCCCACCATAACTCACAACCATCTCCGCCCCCTTCTCATTAGTCCTTGTGTTCTCCTCCACCACCATTCGGAGATTCGCCGTCTGGACGGGCGTTCGGCAGTGCTCCCGCAGTCTGCACCTGCACCTCCGCCGCCACCGACAGCGATATGCACAAGCACCTCCCGCACCCTCAGCCACTACCATCTCCGCCTCTCCTGCCCCTATCAGACCCGACTTTCTGCTCCTCTGTCACCGGAAATCCGTTGTCAGGGCGGGCGGGCGGGCAAACGAGCGGCAATGCTCCTGCAGCCTCCACCAGCACCTCCCCCACCATCACCCACTACCATCTTCGCCGCCACCGTCCCCATCAGTCCCTACCTTCTCCTCCTCCTCCTCCACCCGGAGATTAGCCGTGCGGAAGGCCGTTCGGTAGGGCGGGGGGGGGGCAGTGCTCCTGCAGCCTCAACCTGCACCTCTACCGCCACCCACAGCCATATATCAACAAGCACCTCCGTCACCCTGACTCACTACCATCTCCGCCGCCCCGCCCCCATCAGTTCTATCTTTTCCTCCACCGCCACCCGGAGATTCGCCGTCCG
>BLKR01006568.1:0-54804 GCA_011170035.1 Teleogryllus occipitalis
GGAGGGAACCTGGGCGAGGTCTGGAGCGGGTCGGGAGGGGTGAGAAACAAGTGGTGAACGGGTCTAGAGAGTCAAGAAGTGAGTCGGAGAGCAGGTGGAAACAGGTCGGGAGGGGGCCTGGACGAGGTCTGGAACGGGGTGGAGAGCAGGTGGGGAACGGGTCTAGAGTCAAGAAGGGAGTCGGGAGCAGGTGGAAACGAGTCTGGAGGGGGGCCTGGGTAAGGTCTGGAGGCGGTCGGGGAAGGTGAGGAATTGGTGGGGAACGGGTCTAGAGAGTCAAGAAGGGAGTCGGGAGCAGGTGGAAACGGGTCTGGAGGGGAGCTTGGACAAGGTCTGCAGCGAGTCGGGAAGGGTTAGGAGCAGGTGGGGTATCGGGTGAGAAGGGGTGTTGATGGAATGGAAGCGGGCGGAGAACGGGTCTGGAGGAGGTCGGGAGCGGTTGTGGAGCGGATGTGAAACGGGTCTGCAGGGGGTCGGGAACTGTTAGAGTACTTGTCGAGAGGGAGTCGGCAGCGGGCGTGGAGCGGCGGTGCCAGCGGAGCGGCCATGGTGGGAGTGGTGGGAGTGATGGTGCGTGCATCGCCCGCGTGCCACGCGCGACAAATTGCCCTCCCCATCCCTTTGCGGTACGGACGCGGTCACATCCGCGTGTTGTCACACTGACGCGCTGGCAACGTGTTCGCATATTACAGCGTTGGGCTAAACGAGAAACGAAGATCACCTATCAGCAGGGACAGACAGTTACTATACTATAGTCCTCATGCAAAATTAATATTAGTTTGTAAAAGATATTTATCTTATTAAAATGGAACAATTTGGAATTACTCGTCATTTGGTAACATTTTCTCCCTTCAGTGGCTTATTTACATATGGAAGTACGATGCAAGTAGTACAAGTAACTGCACTACGAGTAACTGGATGTAGCAAAATTAAGGGCGGTGAAAACTGACTCCGTTGCAGGAACATAAAATTGCCGTGGCTTGGATCTCACAGATCGATTGCGATCACTCCCGGGTTAAGTCGTGTGCGTGCTCTTTTTAGAAAAATTGTTTTGTGTGGTTTTGTTCAGAATCATTTTTGCTGTTTCAGGCCACTAGTTGCATTTATTCTACAAATCATTAGCAGTCTATTTTAAATGAATGATAGTTCGTCATTTGTAGGGTAGATAGTTCATTCTCCTGTAATATTCTTATTCTTTGAACAGCGGTTATTTTAAATTTACCCCCTCTGTTTCTGCTTCATAGGTTTCTAGAAATTTGAGCTCAGCAAACCGTCAGGAAAATCCTCATTCCTCTGTCCAGTGTGATCATCTAAACTTTGTGAGTGTCTCCAGTATTTTATGTTCTCAATTACCTTAGCAGTTTGTAGGAGTAGTTTCGGCGATATTAGTTCCGGTCTGTACGAGGAAAACGCGCGTGGAAGGATAGTTTGGTTATTGTTGTTGCTGCTACTGCTATCGTTGTTAATCTTGTTGCCAATAAAATGTCGAAGTAAATAAACGACCAATTAATTATTAATTAATAAATAACTGTATGAATGAAAAAATGACTATTCATATTATTCATTCATGTCATTCATTGTTAATTAACTTCTTTTCAGATATATCTATTTTATCGTACAACTTAAACATTCTACCTGCCTTTGTTTCATTCATTGATGTTGGGTTTCAATCAGTATTTCCTCATGTAGGGTCCTGTTTCAGTCCGTCAATTTAATGCAACCAACTACAGTAATACCACGAGCTGCCTTCTTGTGTGAATGGATCGCGAAACATCAATTGTGGGCTGAGCATCTGTCAAGCCCTTTCCAAAGTGCCAGGGAGTTTAGAGGCTCTGAAGATAAACACATTTTTTCTGTATCATTGTTTCCCCTTGTTAAGACAAACTCACCCTTCGAATTAGCGTGAGAATTCACGCCTGAACGCAACCATCAATAGGAGTTCCAAATTCGAAGGATCCTAAGTGGGACACTCACTCATTTCGTAGCTCTGAGGTTCGTTCAGAGAAAATTTCACTCCTCACTCAGGAGTCGGAACAAGCCCCTTCTTCTGAGGTGTGTGTGTGTGTGTGTGTGTGTGTGTGTGTGTGTGTGTGTGTGTGTGTGTGTACTTTAAAATACAGCTCAGAGTCTCATTATTTTTTACTTATTACAGATATGGTGATAATACTACGCTCGACCATATGGCTACTCAGTTCTTAGGGACGAGCATTTTGGGTCCTAGTTGGTCGGTATCACCGCTGAACGTGTAGGTCAGTTCTTGGCAAGATTGGTGCTGTGTGGCCCATTCCCCTTTAGACCACTGACAAGGAGGGAACTGCTTAGTAACTTAGGACACAGGGTGGGCGTTTCTAGCCCTGCACCAGATCTAGAATCAACACCTTAGCCCCTATCCACCCAACCAACTTTCGCATCATAGCGCAACGTTAGGAAGAAGCACAAATGAATCGAGCCTAATCTCCTTTGGACCACTAAAGAAGACGGTACAGCCCAGTATCTTAGAACACTAGGTGGGCGTTTCCCACTGCCCTAGAACTAGAATAAACGCCCTAACCCTTATCCAACAATAGCGGAACATTAGAAAGAAGCACAAATAAATGGAGCCCAATGCTGTTTGGGCCACAAAACAAGAGGGTAGATTCCAATATCTTAGAACTCCGGATGGGCGTTTCTAACCCTGCATCAAAACCAGAATCAACGCCCTATCCAACTTTCGCATCAAAAGCTCAAACATTAGAAAGAAGCACAAATGAATCGAGCCCAAGGCCCTAGAGAGCCAGAACCACCGCCGCACGTGTACAGACGGCAATTAGCGGAATGCGAGCTGCAGGGCCCAATCCCCGGGTGACCTCGCAGCGGCTAACGGCTTTGCAGCGGCCAGCGCCAGCGCCACGCCGCACCGGATGTTGCCACACGTGTCACTCTCGCTTTCGTCAACGACCGCAGGTCCAGTTATGTCAAACGTGCGATTGATGCTTTATTAATTCGATCATCCAATCAACTGCTCTCGTTTTTTTATGCCTAAAAAGGATGTTAAGAATTCACGAGCCAATTGCGTGAATTTGTTTCAGATAGTGGATGGTTATGACGATGGTGTAGTTTCACAAATGCGATAATGATCTGTTAGATGAGATAAGAGTTACTTATGCAAACAGACATATATAAGGACGAAATTAAATATCTATGCAGCTATATATTCTAACGAGGTACCTTTCAACAGGTATAGGTCGAAATCTGGCCTCTTTTTTTTCTGTAGATAGATTTTCATTATTTATGTGTGCTGTGAAAAAATAGCTGCCGTCACGCATTGGAAATTATTGGAAGAAATATCAAAATTATACACTTTTGACGACGCAAATCGTCGGTCTCGCGGAGTTTGTGCTGTTTTGCGTATCGCGAGAGAATGTCTGCTGAGGGAACAAGCGCTCCTACTGGCTCGAGTTGATATTCACCGGGAGCGGTAGGTAAGTACATCAACTGATGTCACTGCAGTGCCTCTGACCGGGAGGTCCTAGGTTCGAGTCCTGACGGCGACAGGATTTTCGACACTAGCTTTTCAGCTAGGCCGAATTCAGTCGCTGTCTAGAGGAGAATTGTAGCGGCCGGCTGCTCGGATCGGTAGTTTTCCGTGGTTTCTCCGATCAACACCAGGCGAATGCCGGAGCAGTCCCCTATCAAACGGGCCACAGACCTCGCGCGATCTGCCCTTCCTCTTCCTTGTCCTATCATCTCCCCTTACGCACCCACACTTACACTAACATGCACTACACTACCACATATTCCAGGAGACCGGTCGGGAGCTTAGAGCTTGTCCCGGCTGGGGCGGTACCCCGCTGGTGGGAGAGTCCTGGTTAGGGGGAAATCCCACTAGCTGACGGTAGGTCGACGCCGGATCTCGCCATCCAGCAGGGGAAGATCACCACCACCTCCCGAGAAAAAATAACATGCATTACACTTACGATACTAATGACCAAAGCAGTTGACGAGCCCGGAAACACGAAAATATCAATCAATCAATCGAGTTGCAATTCAGATCAGCGAAAAGCTAAGCTAATGACATCGCCCACGTCCTTGACAAGCCCACAATGCCACAAGGCGCAGCGCCTAATCCTCCAGGCACTCGTTTTCGGACAATCAGAAACAAAAATCCGATGTGCTGAAAACCGTATTAATGTATGATGGTTTAGTAGAATGCGTTTCTAGCACTCTCCAGTTAACTGTCGTTTTCATCATTATCCATACTGGTTTCTCCTGGGGAGTGAGCTAGAAAACAACAATTTTAAAGAATATCATTGTTTTGTTCGGCTCTAAACGACTTGGAGGCTAATGAGTGGTTTATTTATATTATAGTCAATGACATAATCATCGCCATCGTGGCCGCTCAAAGCTGCCTTGCTGAGTACGTGTTTTTTTCGGTAGGTGCTTATGATGAAGCACGATTTTTGCCGAAATGGGATTTTTTAGTTAAATCTGCACATAACGTATCAACTCAAAAAATGAGAGGTAGGTATGTACGAGATAAAAAAGAGAAAGGTAAATAAGAAGATAATAATTTCACCGGGCGGACAATTATATATCATAGTTATTTAAAAATTTGAATTTAATTGCAATTCATTCAATGCTTTTTCTGGAAACAATTATACATTTCACTTATAAAAACATCAAATTTATAAGTTCTTGCATTTACAAAAATACATTGTCAATCACGGTCACGCTTAACTACATGCCACTTTTATTTGAAAATAAACAACTAGTTTTAAAAGGATATTTGCATTGACTACTTGTGTATTGGTACTACGTGATTACTATTTCTTGTATTTCAATATATAAACCTGTTTGATAATTATTCGAGGCAATCAGAAAATAGGATTACTAGTAGTAGTCGTCATATAATGTATGGAAAACAAAGATTCCTCGCCTGAAGCAAATGTTGGCAACTTGCACCTATAAACTTTCAGGTTCCGGCGTCGCAGCCCACGGCGATCTGCTTTCCCAACGCCCTCTGCAACTCTGTCCGTTGCAACAGGAGCACCTGGACTAGTTAACAAGGAGATCGAACAGCGATGTGAATCATGGAAGCAGATGTCTGGGAACATAAAAGAACTACCGTCTGAATGGGTCCGTTCAATGGGTTGGGTTCAATAACGAAATACGAAGAGCAAAATGCAACAGTTGGATGATTTTCTTGGTAACCTTAACATTTAAATGTCGTGAACATAGTGGATGAATGCTTTGAAAGAAACAACATAGAATCTATAAATATGCTGCGAATTTCAGATTACTAAAATATTCTTTTCAGATGAGACTAGACCATGTTACTGATGGTGAGGACGATGGCGACGATCAGATGTCGAGTCCGAAATACGACAATGTGTGAAACAAAAGGTTTTATTAAAGGAAAAATATCTCTATTTTTAATATTTTAGTTGTAGGAAAACGCCGATTTTTTTTAATATTCGCAATTTTCGAAAAACCTGGGTTCTCAACATACATGGAACCAGCACCTTTCAATTAAAGCTCCATCACAGTCCTACAACAAAATTTATTCCAAAACGATGGAGCCACTTTGTTTTAAATTTCGATAATGTCACAGGAGCTTCATGTAAAATACACCCAAAATTAAAATATCGGTTTCGAATTCAAGGGGTCGAAACATCATCCAAAACGATTGAGGAATACCAAATTTAGAGAATATCGGTTGAACGGTTTAGCTGCTAGCGTTGTTGACAAACGGACGGGCTGTCGTTTTGCCTTCAATCGACTTTTCGGTGTCAAGGACCCACAAAACATTGATTCTAGCTATACCGCGTGTTAGAGGATTTTTTTCTAAATTTAACAACTGGATTTATCCATTTTTACGTTACCAGGGATCGGCAATAAGAGTTTTTATGAGGAAAATTCACCGTTGTTTAACGCAGCATTACTTTACTTTCTCTCTACTCCACAACGACAAAGTATAAAGTTGTCATTTTGGACCCTCTCATCACGCCCTTAAAGTTGATAAAGTGTATTCTGAGACGTCCTGTACTACTGATCTCCGTGCGTCCCTTTCGCCCACGTAGATCGCGAAGCGCGCACTGTGTGGCGGAGAGGTGCGTGGCGTGGAGCGCATACGCCCGGGGGTTCTAAATCCACTCCGCCGGGCCGTTCATCGCTTCCCGATTGAAATTTCCGCACCCATTACCTGGCGCGGCCCAAGGCGGAGCGGGGCGGGGCGGGGCGGGGCGGCGCGGCGCGGCGCGTCAGGGCTTTCTTGGCATTTTACGAGCACCGGGACGCAAACTCGCTTTGCTCCATCTCGAGCATGTTAAGAAGCGCGCTTCGCAGCTCGTTAACAGAGCGAGAGAAACATCGCCAGAGGAAAGAACAGCGAGCTGAAGCTAGCTTCTCTATTTTATTTTAGAAGATGTCACACGAGTTTCTTTTCTTAATAGTATTTTTACTCTTCTTTAAAATAAGAAAACCAGCCAACCCGTACACTCAGAGATCGCGAAGCATGTAGCTGCTTTTTGCGCATCACGGATTTCCGCCATTAGTTATCTGTGACGGGCTGTGAGAGCCATTCTTGACGATATTCGTTACACAAAATCGTAATGATTCAAGCACTTGTTTTTACATCGTTGCTGCTTTGATACTTTTTTAAAACTTGAACATTTAAAAAAAATCAACGTTAGAATTTCTGGAAAGGATAGTTGAAACATATTCTTTGTGAAATATGACATCACGTCGCTTTTTTAATAAAACATATACGAAACTAATATCAGATCTTTATGAATGTATTAAAAATGTTAACTTAGCTTTATTTGACTAAAATTGTGTTATCATCTACGTCGTTTCTTTAATTTATCCATTTCGTGGATTTAAAAACTGTCATGTTGGTAGTTCGCGAGTATCTAGAAAATCGTTTACTCTGAATTTTCTCTTTAGCTCCCGGCGAGTGGTGAATTTTGTGAAACAGTGACATGCAAATAGAGCTAGTTGAGAATTTTCAACGTTTGGTGAACAATAAGCTACTTCTTTCAAATTAATTATTTCTCTTTTGTCCAATAATAATTGCACATACAAAAAGATAAAATATAAAATTTGATTTGTCGCTTTCTCGTCTACATAGAACAGGTTCAATCATACTTTTCTTAGAAAATAAACCCATTTATTTGGTTTATCAGTATTAATTTTATTGAATCACAAATAAATAATGGATGCTGGGAAAATTAGAATGGGAGAAGACGCTGGGAAAGTGCCAGAAATTTGAGGAAAATAGCTCATTCATTCTTCTTTCTTGACCGTCGACTTCTACTCCTCAATTTTTCCCTTATTCATTATTTCCGACATTTCCGACTTTGTTACTTCTCATTTTTCATTGTTTGGTATTTGTTACCAACAATTTTCGTCCTCTTTTCTAAGTTATTTTTGTCATTGTCTCTCACGTGAGTCCCAAGAGTTCTTTTCGCTCGCCATAACTTTTCTGGGAAACGCCCCCTGAATACGACGGCTCAACCCGCTTCCGCACGTGACTGCAGGACGTGCGGTGACGTGTATGCTTAGGGATGACGTGCAAATGGCCCGGCATCACGCGTAGGAGCACGGACACGCCTGGGTTGGGCTCGTGCTTCGCCAACCATCCTGTCCTTCCTGGGAGGGAGTTAGGGTCATGACTAGAGACCGGATTTTGATGACAAATTTTCGAAAAATTGTACATTACATTACTTCAAGATTTTTCTTTCATGCGCAAATTTAGTTAAGGAAAATATCTCTGTCTTGAATATTTTTGCAGTAAGACGACGCTGAAAGAATTGTACACTTTTGGAATGTTCGAAAATTGAGAGTTTTCAGCAAAAAATAGGCCTGCAGCATTTAAAGTATCCTTTACACTATCCGAGGAAACGTTGAATCACTACATTTGGAGTCATTTTTGGGAAAAGTTTGAATATGTTGAGGATTCATGTTAAGTACCCCCCAAACTCAAAATATGTTTCAAACTTGCTAGACCATGAGTTCATTCAGTTCGATTGGGTAATATCCATTTTGGAGAAACGGTTTAGGCACTTGCGTTGGCCAAGACAGATGAACGGACGAATGAGCGTTCGACCGCATCCAGTTTTTTGGTATCAAGGACTCAGAAAACGTGGATTATACGTATCTACTCAACAAATTAGAGGAAGAAAATCACTACACACGATTTATCTTCTTTCAATATCAGGTCCCCACGAACTTTTACTGTCGAAAAATGCCGATTTCAATCACAGCATTACAAAACATTCTCTTCACAACGTTAGTACGTAGTAAAGCGAGAAAGGAAAAGATGGAGAAGACAATTAATAAGAAGTAACGTAAAATGGTAAAAAGGGAAATAATAAGAAAAGAGAAAACAAGTAAAAGAAGAATTAGAAGAATCATGAAATGAAAGAGAAGAAGCTGACAAAGGAAAAATGGAGGAATGAAAACAGAAGTAATTATAAAAGGAGAGAGAAAAATACAAGGAGTAAAATCAGCGGGAAAACAAAAAAAAAAATATTGAAGCATAAAACTTAGGAGATCATCTAAAAGAAAATCTGCTAGAAGGAGGAAAACCACTGGGTAAACTCCAGGAGGAGAAAATCTAAAGAGAAAAGCAGGAGTGAATACAAGAGGAGGAGACGGAGAGGGGGAAAAGAATCCAGGATCATCGTTTGGGCGGGCGTTTAAGGCATCTGCGCCAGTCGGCCGGGCGGGTGGTGAGGAGGGGAGAGGAGGAGGGGTAGGAGGGGGGAAGGAGAGGGGGCGGGGCGAGTGGAGGCCGCGAGAGCCCGCGGGCGAGCCGCTCGCGCTCCTTAATGAATGACGGGAGCGCTATCTCGCATCGCCCTCCGCCCGACACGGCCGCTGACGCACCGCCAGCCACCGAAACCACCTCTCCTTCCGCCCCGCCCCCGCCCCGCCCCGCGCACCGCGCCTCGCGCTTCCACCCGTGAAAGTGCAGCTTCGCTGGAGACAGGACGTGTGAATGGGAGGTGCTGCGGGACGGGCATTGATTTGTAGGGAGGGGATTTTTATGCCCTAAAAAATCTTGAAACATGCTTTTAAAAATATGCATTTAATATGCAATTAAAATTAACTATATTTCATTTCCTGTATAAAACTTTCTTGATAAAATTCAGAAGAAGCATGCTCGGAATGAAAAAAAAAAAAAATTTGTGCGAACATAATATAATCTACCTTACTTCGCGGGAGAAATAATTGAAGTAAATATTCCCCTTAGTGAAGTAAGTACGTTGTATGTCTTGTTTTGAAGTAAATACATTGTCCAGGCATTGCTTCTGTCTGGTTTAAAAAAAGTGATATCAAGAAATATCATACATTTGCACGAGTATGTTATTATCTATAGAAAAGAAAAGAAATGCAAATTGTGGCAAGCTCTTTCTAATCAATGAACGCTTACAAATAAATTGATTCTATGAAAATAGTTTCGTTTTAGATGTAAGTCTCTATTTTAACGTAATATGCAAAATATGCATCCATAATTACATGAATAACTAACAGCAAAAATCGTCCAAAAATGCACAAATATGCACTAACATAACAAATATAAATAGCAGCCACTTTTAAACAATTGTCACCAAATTTCACTTAGCTATGCCTTGAAGAAACGGACAAAAATATGCAAAATCATAGGAATCCGCTCCTTGTTGATTTGTAAGTCATGGTTCCGCGTGATACGCTTACCTGTAGTCACAAACGTGTGTTGGAGGCTGTTAATTGATTTTCAGTTTCCAATATTATTTCTCAGTAGTTATTCAGGTACCATGACCTACCCCCGGTTTCGATTCTACATTGTCCCTTGGAGTACAAACCCGATAATGTCGCCTTCTCTATAGTTCTTGTGATCATATTAAACACTGTGGGTACGAGGTTTGGAACTACCATCATATTTTTTTCTGACACGGTTACCAATACTATTACCGTGTCATTTCCATCCTTGCAACAAAATAAAACAGTTCCACTATCTCCTTCACACCGCCAAAGCCTAAAGGGAGTTTTGAGGCCACAGGGACTGCTTCCTTAGCGTTTTGGAACCCCCCACCCCTGCTCTTTCCCCAAGCGCGTTCGTTTTTGACTTCTCCAAGTCCCAAAGAGCGCCACAGTTTATAAAAATCTTGCTCCCATACCTGACGTGAATAATCGATCAAAAGTAGACTTTACTACTTTATAATATTAAACGGAAATGTACAAAAAAATATTTTGAGAGCTTAGGCTTCCACGGCCGGAGTGAGGAAATATTTGCCTTACCGGGAGACGTCGCTTTGTAGCACAGGTGCCAACGTTTCGGCCGCCATTCTGCGACCTTCCTCGTGTCACATTTCGCCCTGAGGAAGGTCGCAGAATGGTGGTCGAAACGTTGACACCTGTGCCTAGAACGCGGCGTTCCCCAGACAACCAAATCGTTATTAATATTTTTTTTTAAAATTAGTTAACTCTGTGACTTTTGACATTTTCAACCGCTCAAAGACTTCATCAGGAACTGATTGCCTCCGACGCGGAGAATTTTTTCTCCTGGAGGCGCTCTCTTCCTCTCTCTCCCTCTCTCTCCATCTCTCTCCCTCTCTCTCCATCTCTCTCCCTCTCTCTCCCTCTCTCTCCCTCTCTCCCTCTCTCTCCCTCTCTCTCCCTCTCTCTCCCTCTCTCTCCCTCTCTCTCCCTCTCTCTCCCTCCTCTCTCCCTCTCTCTCCTCTCTCTCCCTCTCTCTCCCTCTCCCTCTCCCTCCCTCTCTCCCTCCCTCTCTCCCTCTCTCCCTCTCTCTCCCTCTCTCTCCCTCTCTCTCCCTCTCTCTCTCCCCTCTCTCCCTCTCTTTCTCTCTCTTTCTCTGCCTCTCTCTCTCTCCCTCCTCTTTCTCCCTCTCTTTCTCTCTCTTTCTCTCTTTCTCTCTCTTTCTCTCTCTTTCTCTCTCTTTCTCTCTCTTTCTCTCTCTTTCTCTCTCTTTCCTCTCTCTTTCTCTCTCTTTCCCTCTCTCTTTCTCTCTCTTTCTCTCTCTTTCTCTCTCTTCCTCTCCCTTCCTCTCCCTTCCTCTCTCTCCCTCCCACTATTCCTCTCTCCCTCCCTCTCTATCTCTCCCTCTCCCCCTGTCCCTCTCTCTCCCTCCCTCTCTCTGTCTGTCTTTGTCCCTCCCCTTCAATTCCCCACACTCGGTGCGTATCTGACAAGGTCAGTCTCCTCCCACATGGCCACTGCCACCGCTCCGCGCGAGCGCTCCCACGGCCGCCGCCGCCGCCACCGCTCCGCGAATGAGTCAGTGGTCGCGGGCGCGGAGGAGGCGCGCCGCCGCGCCGTTCCGGGCGGAGTGGAGCGGAGCGGAGCGGCAACAGGAACAAATGGCGGCGGCCGGGCGCACCTGCTAGGCCCGCGGCGAAGGCTCAGGGCCGCGCGCGGGGCGTGGCTCTCCGGCCCACGCGCATCACCTTACGACGCGCCCGCCGCCGCCGCCAGACGGCAGACTGCGCGGCTCCACTCCGCCGTCCGACCAGGCGGACACTTCCTCGCGCCATTTCCGCCGTCGCCGCTTGCGGCATTGCCAGCGCCGGCGCTGACGCGTTCCGTACACATCGGGCGAAGTCATCCTCGCCCTTGATCCCGTACTGTGTGTAAGGATGGCAAAAACACATCGATGTTTTCAAAACATCGATGTTTTCCACCAGAAACATTAAATATAAATATAAAAATATATTAACATCGAAATTTTGCTTTCGATGTTTTCTTCATATCGATATTTTGTAGCAAAATCATCGATTTTTTAAATTAAAAAAAATAAATAAAGGAGTTTAGGCACGTTGTAGTGTAGCAAAATTCCACAGTAATATCGTTGTTTTGCGTCATCCTCTTTATCACGCTCCACATTTCGCCAGCGAAATCTGAGGAAGTTTGGGAACTGCTCGTGTTATGAATGTATGTTATCGCCAGGCGTCATTGCCTGATTCGACAATGAAACACGAAACAAGCACACACACAAGCGCGCACACACAGATTCACTTTCATGGCCAACACTATCATTCAAGTTGGGAGCTCAGAGCTTCTTTCGACGAGGGGAGCGATGACCCGCTCGTGTAGATACTTAGAGCGGTGAGAATCCCAAAAGAACTTGTAGGTCTGCGCCGGATATCACATTCTAGCGGGAGAGGAGCACTGCCACCTCCTATTTCGCAAACCACAATCACGGCAGTGGAGGCTAAAGAAATAGACGCACCCGGGATCACTAAATACTCACTCACTAAACTTTTACATCAACAACACCTTCGCTCTCGGCATCGCCTTCGCTCCCCTTGCCGCCATCTTCTTGACCTCATTCGGACTTCCGACGGCAGCGCCGGACACCGTCTTGCCACTTCCGTCATCATCAAAGTCATCACCCTCGGCATGTGCAGCGCTTGCATATGCCCTAAATACCACGCTAAGCTAACCTTGCCCTTGCTCTTGCCATCGTCATTAGTAATCGTCACTGTCGTCCCCAATTTTATCTCTATTACGTTTGAAATCACCTTTGCCTTCGGAGTTGTCATGGCACTTCCTCGCTCCCAGCCCGGTCCACGCCGTGAGTGCATAACTGTAAGACTTCTTCTTGGAATTTCCATCATTGTAGTATTTGGATCCGCTCGCCCCTCGCTTTAAGTACTAGGGGAAGTTATCCTGGAACTTGCTCACTACATCGCTGTGGAAATAGCCACCTATATTTCCATCGCCAACACTCTGACCATCGCCTTCATTGCCGACGTTGCCAAACCTTCCACCTCCCCCCTTCCTCCCTCTCTCCATTACTATCACCGTCACCATCACTCTCGCCCTCATCGTCCCACCGTCCCCACCACTTCTTCGTCCTCACCTTTCTTTCTTCCCCACCATCCCTTCTTCCCCACCATCCCTCCGTCCTCACCATCCCTCCATCCCCACCATCCCTTCGTCCTCGCCATCCCTTCGTCCTCACCATGCCTTTGTCCTCACCATCCCTTCGTCCTCACCATCCCTTCGTCCTCACCATACCTTCGTCCTCACCATACCTTCGTCCTCACCCTCTCTTCGTCCCCCCATTCCTTCGTCCCCGCCATTCCTTCGTCCCCGCCATTCCTTCGTCCCCACCATTCCTTCGTCCCCGCCATCCCTTTTCCTCACCATCCCTTCGCCCTCCTCACTGCACTCGCACTTGCCTCCCGTTCTGTATTTCTCCACCCTCAGTTACAACACCTTAAGCTGGCGCACTCCAGCCGCTACTTCTGACTTGGACAGTCTTTCTGCTTCATGCAATGGTTAATTTGGGTGAATCCCACGAGATCACAAACATAACACAAACCAATACCACGACCTCATACTCATTGAAATTTTATCTTAAATTTCCTTTTCAATACATTTGCGGATTACGATTATGACACCTCAGATTTTCTGCGTCATATAAATCTGTTTGGAATAAAGAATGATAAGGTAAAAAAATTCTCAACGGAATATAAGAAATACAGTGATTCTGTGATCATTCCAAACTTTATTAGGTCACATTTGCCACGTTGGGTTAGACAAAATCAAAGGTCACACTCAAGAAGAATAGAAATACGAGTGAACCTAAACAAAATGCCTCGCTAACAATATCAAATAAAATGTACGAATTTACATATTCTTCCAACATATTCAGGGCTGTTTGTTTACCTCAAACGTTTTTGCAAGAATATTATATGTTGTTCATTACATTGTCAATGTTTGTGAAATATAGTGAAAATATTTGTTCGTACGTTTGTGTTCAGCAACCTGTGGAAGTAAAGCTTTTCAATTCATTTCGATTTTCTAGATTTTTAACTTCTGAATTTTGCTGCCAGTCGTTCTTACTGTGGCGAAATACAATGAATCTTGAAATATGGAGCCTCAATTACAAAGATTCTGATCTACACATTTCCCGTCTTTTCAACTTCATTATAAATATTGTGTTGAGAATCTCCAACTTCTAGATGTGGTCGTGTTGAAAGGAATTTTGGTATACTATTCTTTAATTTCTAACTGTTTTGTTATGTTTCCGTTGTCGTTGTTATTAATGTAAATAAATGTTTCTTTTTTATTTTGAATTTGGAGCGTTTAAATTTAATGAATCAAGGTGTCATATTTCAAATCTACGGTGCATGCCCCAGAATCATCAGCCCCTAAAACTAAAATAAATTGATATTTCTACTTTTCTTCCCATGAATTTAATTCATTAAATGGAAAAATAAGAACCATCACAATATAGTACTCCAAACTAAACTGTTGCTATTTACCAATGTCTTCAAAATCCGATTATTGAAAACAACAATTGTTGACTATCATCCAACATGTTTTGCAACTATTTTTTATGAAAGAATGTAGTTACAATCTTGCTCCTTATGACATTAATTTAGAAGTACTATGGAGTAAAGAGAAATATCTCTAAGATTACGAGGGGTGTGTAAATTAACCATGAATAATTACTAAAATCTTAGAATAAAAAGAAAAATAGAATAAGTATTTGGAATCATCCTCTGTGAAATGTGAATATAATAGTCATTATTTATACTTGACAATTTTAGTGGTTTATTATAATTCAAATTCTTGTAATAATTGTTTTCATCAATTCTGAGGAGAAGTTATGCATTTTTTACTGCAGGATACAATACAGAAAAATCATCATCTCACCATCAGAAATAGTAACTTACCGAAAGAATAGGAGATTATTCCCGATTCAATATTGGAATGACACAGTTCTGAAATAATACGCAGTTTAATGACACGTCATACGCAGTTTTTAACTGTTTTTTTGACGTAAAATAAATAAATAAATAAATAAATAAATAAATAAATAAATAAATAAATAAATAAATAAATAAATAATAATAGTAAATAACAACGGGAACTCTCAACGAAAGGGGTTGCTATTTTCTCACAATATTCAAAACTAGTTGAATGTGGCGTTGCCGACGCTGTAAACTGGTTTTGTTTTGTATTCCAGCATTATAAACGGCCTTTTTCTACTCCCATTGTATAATTCTGTCATTTGATGTCTCCAATCCGTTGCATAATGATACTCATTACGAAATAGATTTAATTATGATTCAGATTCTTGACCAATCACAGAGAAGCTTACAAACCAAGTACTGAGACTTCATTAATCTTTGAGAATCTTTCTAGTAAATGTTTTGTTCGATTGGGTACATTGAAATTGCATTTAAAGTTATATTATGTTTATCATTTTTAATTTATTTTATTATCCGTAATTTGTAGGTGGAATATTATATAAAATAAATTGGAACGTAATTTCACCTCGATCCTATTTGACTTGCGCAGTGGTTGTGGTAGAGGGAACATTTGACTGGCGTTAAGATCAGAACGCAGGTTATTGTGTGTTATATGTTGCTGCCGTGTGTTTGTTCTTAAAACTCGGCCCATTCTTTAGTTTGAAGTGTCTAGTGAATCAGAGAAGGGGTTGTCACCTTCAGAAATAAGAGAAAAAGCGAAAATGATCACCTCGTAATTATTGTAAGAGCAACTTTTGTACTCTCTCGCACTGGTAAACCAAAGTCACCTGGGGCACGTAGGGTAGCTGTCCGCTAGGTGGCCTTGCCTGAATCCTGCACGTCAACTGCCACGAAAGTATTCAATGTAAATGTTTAACTAAAGAGTTACTATGAGTCATAGAAAAAGTACCACATGAAACTCCATGGAATGGGTATTAATACACTCGTGTGAAGTTTACGATTATCGCTCGTATCGTAATATCTCACTTGTGTATTAATAGTCCCCCCACATTACATCATCTTTTCATAATGTACCATTTCTATTGCAAGAAATCTTTCATAATTGCGCATTTTACGACACAAATGATGACAGATTACGTTTTACTACACGTATGATTGCAACATCACACATTCAGCCAATCGCAGAGAGAGAACTGGGGGGGAGGTAGAGGTAAACGGAACAGCCGACCACCGTTTTCTCGCTCAGATGTCAAATATCCGAGACGCCACAAAAAATTGTTTCTCAAAATTAAGTTTAATTCGCTTATAAATTTATGATGCAGTTATACAAAAAATAGCGCATGCAACTATTTTGTAATGTTGCTTTATTGCATTCATACAAATTTGAAAATTCGCTTCTAACGCCGCTCGTTTTCAAAACAAGTACTCATGCAATAAATCTTAACATTATAAATTAATTGCATAAACTGTTTTTAAAATATTTTCTTGAGTTTGAACATTTCTTTCATACTTTATTTCTTTCACGCATAGCTGAATTCTAATGTGTTCTTATAGTATCTGGCGTTGGAGTTACCAATGAATCGTAGTGGCCGATAAAGTTATTCTCCTCTTTAAAAATACTCTCTATCCAATTGCCTTGTATGTTACCTCCGTGCTGGCTATGAACTGATAATATTGGAAATTCAAAATTATAATCACCGTACACTAGAAGATATAAATGATGCGAATAGTTTTTATAGCTACATTTTTACGATTTTTGCGACATTTTTTGAACAATAATGCATAAAGATCACCTGTGTAAGCTGTTCTTTTAGGTTATTCTCTAATACTAGTATACGATCATTCTCAATTAGTTCTGAAAATTCTGCCCTAAAATCTTCTACAACTACATTTGATCCTTCCCCGGATTTGCTTAACATTTACATAGTTTTCTCCCATAATTTTTGAAGAGATTAAAACTCCACAAACTTGGTCTACTTTGTGTTTATTTCCTCTTGTGCAATTGCTCTATTAATCGTTTTGTTTGCGAATATATATCGTCGTAGTAACCACAATAGGTCGTATGTCAAATCTACGGAAATTTTCAGGAGGAACGAAAAACGTTCTCCAGCTCTCACTGTCTTGAGAGACGCTTTCACAAATGTAAAATCATGGTATTCGGTGTTTCATTGGTCCGTCGTCTTACGACTTATTGCAACTGAATTTGTTCTCTAGATTGAACATAATGGTGTAATCGTATAACTCGAGCCAAGAATAAACTAAGAGGCAAAGATCATGAGGCAGATATTTCGAAAGACTTAACTTTTTTTGCAAATAAAATTATGATTACTATTCGCTCTCCTCTAATACTACTTTCTCTATATACTTTTCAATGAACGTACAGTCGACTCCGGTTATTGTGAACTCGGATGTAGTGAACCCTCGGTTATAGTGAACTTAAGTCACTAGTCCCGTTTCACTTACATCACTTACATTACAAATAAGCATAAGAAGATTCGGTTATAGTGAAGCTGAACCTCGGCAATAGTAAACTTTGGAAATAAATCCTGGAAATAAATGGGATCCTGGAAATTAATTAGGGACGTAAAAGGTCCTTTGGAGAGTGGAACGGTGTTCCAACAGTGCAAGAGACATTGAAAGGTGCCAAGACTGCTTTACCATACTTGCAGAGAACACAAACTCTGGAGAAACATCCAATGAAAAATGTACGAAGCACATAATTGAAAATAATTGTTTTTTACAAACAAATAAATATATTGAATTTTCAGTTCGTGCTGTAAATGAATTTTGCTGTATATTAATAAAATCAACTATAACGGAGAAATTCCATTTAATTTTGACATCATCGAAAATAGTGAACCAAACATGTTAGTCCCCACAAGTTCGCTATAACCAGAGTCGACTGTATATCGTAATAAGCGTTTCAATAGCTACGACGATCATCTCGTCCATCTTTTGCAGCCACACCGTAGCCCGTCCCCCACCCGTGTCGGCAATTGCAAGCGAGTGGCGCTGGAGGCTGTTTACTGTACTAACGGCCCGGACTCGCGCGCAGTCAGGGCTCACGTTGAGGCCTATGATGGATGATGATTGAATTAATGATTTCTGGCGGATCTTGACGTGAAGCGGTGACAGGGGCAGACCACGTACTGACACGGCCGGCCCTATTCAATAAGTTGCCATAACGACACCGACGTGTAATGAGGGGGGGATGGCACTGTCCCGACGAACCTCCGCAGAGGGAGCGTCGCTATTCATTTGTCCCTGTCTTGTTATCGATACCGCTCTCGGTCGTTTCCCTGCAAAGTGATTTTTCTTCGCCTTCAGGAGGGGAGCGTCCTGCTAGCCGGAAAAACGCTTAATATTGACTCAATGCAATTCGCGTCTTTGTAGAGGCAATACGTCATTCTGGGAGTCGCACAATAGAAGTTCGTCTCGTTGGCAGTCCTTTCTTCGGGAGTTTTCAAAGGGCACCGGGGGGAAAGAGTGAGAGAAAAAGATGAAGAGAGGAAAAAGAAGAGATTTTAGTACTCTTTAGCAGTCATGCGGAATAAGATACGGGCTACGCCCATATGAAAATCGTAGTCATCGCATTCTCTGAAGAATATTTTTTGCGATGAGTTTGGAAATGATTATAAATTACGTGATAGAGGCATTAACAGCCTGCAATATTCTAGTTCAAAATAAGGAGTTTTTAATGAAGTTTGAGAAGAAAATGACATGTTGGAGAAGAATGAAGAACCGTATTTTTCAGCCGCAAGGTTCAATTTTTTTAAAATATACTTTTTCGTAAAAGAGATCTCTTAATGCAAAAGTTTGCTATGAGTTGTTGCATAAATCAGTACACATCTTTTTATAAATGCCAAATTTTTACCAAAATTTTAAGATTTCTCTTTCAGGCAATCATTGCAAAACTGAATGTATTCGCTAAACGTCACCGGGGAATTCTTAAGATTCCTCCAAAAGCTACGAATGTCATATGTGCAAAATTACAACTTTCCTATCAGGTTTTAAAATCTTATTTACGGATACTAATCGTCATTTAAATAGAATATTTAATTATAATGTTCTTTTACATTTCCGTGTTGATCGTTTATCTTGTCATTAAGACAATGTGATTTTGTGAAAGGGCCCCCTAGTGGTTTATCTACAGATTGCATAACTTAGAAACACATTGTGGGAAATCACTGTGAAATCCGAGCCTTGTTACGAAAATTAGGGGATGAAGGGTCAGTATATATGAGCAACAAACGACAAACAAGAAGTGAAATGCTAGAAAAAACAAACTAACGGTTACGATTTAAGATGGAAAGATCTCGTCAAGCAGTTTCGTGGAGTGGGCACAATCACCGTTGTCCCGCCAGAGCGCAGCACCTGTCTGCCACTCGACAGTGAACGTCCAGGCCAGCTTGTACGTCGACTGCTGCCTTAAAGGAGAGGCAAGTTGTTCTAAGAGATTCTTTATGTCTGTATTTTATCTTGTAGTAAATGAAGAATTTAATCTTGAGACAAATAATGGAATCAACTAATGGCATACCAGATCCAACATTAAGGCCTATTCATTTTGTGATTGTTAGGTGAATGGTATTCCACTACGGCTTCTGTTATATTAATTAAATCATAATTTATCATTTCATAATTAATCTATTCAGAATTGTTTGAAATTTTGGTGTCCCACACCCGAATAGCAATGCGACATTAGATAAAATATAAGAAGTATACTTAAAAAAGTAGATTTTTGAAAAGATAATGTCAAATGGCAAAGAATTAGAACAAGAATCTGTAGAATATAGAATGATGAGAAAGACAAGTAATAAGAGAAGATGATTTTTTTTAAATTTACATCTCCCTGCACAGAATACATGTTTTCAGGGGTTCTGACCGTAGTATCTAGAACAGTTTCAATGCTTCACACTGTGGAAAAATCCTCATTGTATATTTTTGCCTGTATGTAAGTGATAATAGTAAATTAGGTTATGATAGTTAAATTTATATTTTAAGGTAAGTAGGACGAAAAGCAGAGAGTTAAAAAAAAGAAGTAAAATAACAAAATAGGGAATGAAAATAAATGTCAGAAAAGAGAATGTTCAGAAAGAGAACACCTCACAACCAACGATTTCGTGCAATGGTTTAAGTATTCGGGAGTACCCGGTTATGGGGAGAGGGTAGCCTAGAGAGAGAAAAAGATACAGAGAGAAAGAAAGAAAGAAAGAGAGATATAGAGTGAAAGAAAGAGAGAGAGTGGGAAAGAAAGAGAAAGAGCCAAAGGGAGAAAAAGAGAGAGCGAGAGCACGCGAGTGTGCGTAGCAATGCGGTATTAGACAAAGTATGAGAAAAAAGTAGAAATGTGAGAAGAGCAAAGGAGAGGAACAAGAATATGTAGAAACTGGAATGATTAGAAGGAGAACGGAAGAAAAAAGGGAACAAGAGAAATATTTTTTTATTAAATTTACATCTTCCTGCTCACTATGTATGTGTTCAGGGATTCTAATCGTATCTATAACAATATGGTCGCTTCACATTGTAGAAAAATGGGCACAATATAAATAGAAAATTAAATGACAGTTATATTTACTTTATTTTGAGGTAAAAAGAAGCGCAGGACGTTTAAAACAAGACGAAGGAAAATAACAAAATAGGGAAGGAAAGGAACATCCGAAGAGAGAACGGAAAAAGGACGAGGAGGAGATAAAGAGAAACACATCACAACCAACGGAATCGCGCAATGGTTTAAGCATAGAGAAAGGATAGTGCTCTCTTGCTCATTGATTTAAATATTCGTGAGTATCCGGTTACCGGATCGAGACAGCCTTGAGGGGGATCGAGCGAGCAAGAGAGAGAGAGAGAGAGAGAGAGAGGGAGGGAGGGAAAGAGAGCAGAGGAGAAGGGAGAACAGAGGAGAAGAGAGAGCAGAGGAGAAGAGAGAGCAGAGGAGAAGAGAGAGCAGAGGAGAAGAAAGAGCAGAGGAGAAGAAAGAGCAGAGAAGAAGAGCGAGAACACAGGAGAAGAGAGAGAGATCAGAGGGGACTAGAGAGAGAGAGCAGAGGAGAAAAAGAGAGAGCAAAGGAGAAAAAGAGAGAGAGCAGAGGAGAAAAAGTGAGAGCAGAGGAGGAAAAAGAGAGCAGAAAAGAAGAGAAAGAGATAAGAGGAGAAGAGAAAGAGAGAGCAGAGAAGAGAGCGCAGATGGGAAGAGCGAGGGAGAGGGAGAGCGAGAGGGAGAGAGAGCGCGCGAGCGAGAGGGAGAGCGAGTGTGTGCGTAGGTGGCGATCCGCTGGCGGAGACGGCCCGTGAATCACAGCGTAGCGCATGCACTATCCAAGCGCCCGCCGCCCCCATTAGCGCGCCCGCAATGGCGACTGCAGCGCCGGCCTAATTACGTCCGGAGCAGGTGCCGCCCTCCCGCGGGCTAAATAATAACTACGCACCGCGCCACAACGCCCCGCCCCGCCCCACCCCTCCCCGCTCGGACGGTCAGCCGTTTGGACTAAACACCCGGCCACAAAACACACACCAGCAATAAAGGTGACTACGAAACGCAGCACTTTTGTTTGTGAGTTATTCATTGATTGCTTAATAGAAACTCAATGAAGCTTTCATTACACAAACATAGAGCTGGCATTTCTCTCCTTTGCGAGAGAAGACTCTGATTTTATTAGCGTAGAAAATATCGCACGAATGTACTTTTCTTTCATAATAATTCATGTATTCTTATAAAATCTCTTGTTTCATGTATAATTTATTCTCTAATAAAAGCATTATTTATTATCTTCATTAAAATGTAAAGGAAATTGTAACAAATGAAATATATTTTTAAAATCACAACGAAAATTATTTCAAAACTGGGTAACGAATGTTGTATTTCCTTTTTGAACATGTCTCATCTCCAACAGAATCAACCATTACACGTAATTTTTGAATATTGATCGAAGTAACCATTTCGAAAACTCTGCCACAACCCTTCCACACAATGACCGCCTCCTTTACAAACTGCACTTCTCGAATTCTCTCTTTAGAAATCGGGTGTATCCAATTAACGGGTCAACTTGAACTTCAGTTTCACGGGATAGGTTCGTAGTTGAGCAGCTTATTTCCAAAGTGACGCATCGCCAGAAACAATTTTTCAGGAGGGGACAGTACTAAAATTCAGCCTTATAATGTAAGAAAGCATTTAAAGGTATTATGATACCGTTTAACCAAGCAAATATTCAATTTTACCACTATATTTGGCAGTATGTTGGACAAGCTCCTTACGAATATATTCATTCGTAAAACTAGAAAACGAGTGGGAGATTCGTTCCATCAGAAATAAGACCGGCTTAGGTGGCCCAAGGCGTCTCTGCAATGCTTCTGTCGTGGACGTCCGAACATTCGAATCTCGACAATGGTGGATTTTCGACACTAGCTAGGACGAGTTAAGCCGCTGTTAAGTGTCCGGTTGCTCTGATCGGCAGTTTTCTATAGTTTCTCAGATCAACACCAGGCAATGCAGGAGCAGTACCATAACAAAGGGTACTTTCCTTCCTTTTCCTTGTCTTATCCTCACTCGTTCCTAACATACCCTTATACTTACATGCCCTACACTAGCACGAATGTCGGGAGGGCGGTCTAGAAATTACAGCTTGTCCCGGCTAGTACGGTGCCCCGTTGGTGGTGATGCCGTCTTTGATTAGGAAAAACCCCGCTGGCCGACGTGATAGCCATCCAGCGGAGGAAGATCAACACTACCCCTCGCAATAACCTTAGAGGTTGACGTGCCCGGAAACATCATCCAATCAATCGGAAACGAGATCTTCAGTTCGTCAGGTATTTGTGGAAAGCCATCGATCGTCACGACCTCTTGTGCCTGCCGCAAGGCGATCCCGCGAGCCCCGCGCGGGAAGCGAACCCAGTTGCGGGCGGCCGCTTGCCGAAATCCCAGCCGAAGCCCCGGGCAGCGCCCGTGACGTATGGGCGCCGCGACGCTAATCACCCACACGAAGACCGGGAGAGTTGGCTCAGGGCATCGACTAATGTCACTGCAGGCCCTCTGACCGGGATGTTCTGGGGTTCCAGTCGAGACGGTGGCAGGAGTTTCAACATTAGCTCGGTCGAATTCAGTCGTTGACTAGGAGAGAGCGGCCGGCTGCTCTGGTCGGAGGTTTTCTGTGGTTTCTCCGATTAACACCAGGCGAATACCGGAGCAGAACCCTAACAAATACACGCACCGCGCGCGATCTTTCCTACCTCTTCCTTGTCCTATCCTCTCCCCATACACCCACTTACACTAAGATGCTCTATATTACCACACGTGCCAGGAGATCGGTCGGGAGCTTAGAGCTTGTCCTGGCTGGGGCGGTGTCCCACGTGGCTGAGGATTACTCCGCTAGCCGACGGTAGGTCGGCGCCGGATCTCGCCATCCACCTTAGGAAGACCACTGACACCTTCCGAGGAAAAAACATGCACTACACTTACGGAACTAATGTCCCTAGCAGTTTTCGCACCCAAAATCACTAACAATCAATCAATCATGATTCCGCGCATGTTAATGCGACATTATATAACTGGAATTGAAGTGTTCACTCTTGAAATAAAAGTTAACTGAATGTAAAACATTTTTCAGAAGAAAACAATTTCAGAAGTTGTGAATATTTATTCCCAAAATGAATAAACGTTTTAAGGAACATTTCAACTCGTAGATAATAGTCAGAATTCACCAGAAGACTAATCAAAGGAATCAGTCTTTGACTAATTTTTTCTAAGTGTCTTCTTCATATTACATTCAACATTACTAATACAAATAAGTTTTTAAAAATCTTTATACTCTTATAGGTTGACGAATTCGCGACATGTTGTGATTGAGATTGAAGACATATTTGAAAAGTTGTCTTCGATTTACATAAGCTTCGTCGTATCACACAGTCACACACACCAGCTTAGTCACAAGTACTGCAAATTTCCAAAAAAATATTAAAAAAATTATTAATATCTTTTTTATTGTTGTTGCTGTGTTTCCATATTTTAACAAATCTTATTTTTAACTCCTACATATTTTGAAACTATTCCCTAAGGTTTCCCGAACATAACAAACAGGCTAAGACTTGTTAATTAGTTAAACATTTTGAAATGATACGAGTTTAACTCTACATGCGTCGTAACCACTCATGGTTAAATTTTTGATCGTTCTATAGTAAAACTGTAACCCTTTTAGGGACTCGTCAGTTCGTAAACTGATGTGAGTGACTTAAGATTTCACACACTTGTTTCATGTTGTGCAGTTCATCACTTGCCCCAAAAGAAGTACCTATTTCCCCAGATAATTGAATTCTTGTTTATGATTGAGAAATTTGTGGCAGTTCTAAAGAATTGGGATGAGTAGGTACGAGTATCGACACATAACCATCCTTATACAAGAATATCAAGACATAAAAAAAACTAAAATTGTCTCATCCTCTAATCCACCCTTCAACAACGTATATTTTTGCACAGAAGCCTTTCGTCATAGACTGCCCCACATGGAAACCAAACACAAACCAAGTTGCACCTGAAGCATCGCGAACTCTCATCCGTCGTGGGTGGCTGGCCACGCCCCTAGGCGGCGCCGAGCGCTGGCGGATTAAAGGACAATTGACGGGCGCGCGGCGGGGCGAGGCGAGCGCCAGGGCCGGCCGACCCACGCCCCGCGAGTGGGCTCGGCGGGCACGGGCAGCGGGCAGCGAACAAGGGCGCGGCCGCTATCGCTATGCGTATTATAAGGCAGCGCGCATGACGCACAAATCACGCACGCATTAAAGTCCATTGAAGCTGCGGGGTAACGTCGCGTGCTCCGACTGGGTAATGAACCGGCACGTATAATGTTTGTTGGCGGATGTTAACCGAGCTAAAGAATATACCTGCGGCTTTGGATACACTGCATAATTCCGATGTTTACGATACGTTGGTCGCTGTCACGTTTCGTGCTCAGCCGAAGCGCTCCGTCCGCCCCCCCCCCACGCCCTTGCGAAAAAATTGCGTGGTATGAGAGGTCGCTACGGGACCGTGACAGTCTACGGCAGTGGTTTTGAAGATTAACGTTGGATTTTCATGTTCGAATCCATGAAAAATAGGTTTCAACGTTTGATGTAACTTCTTTGCAGTTAACTTGTTAAGTATTTGACGTTTTAAAAATGTGTTGTGTCTCCTAAGTGGCTTAATTTGCGTAGTAGAAAGAGTCCCTAACGGAAGCTTGGTAAACCGGAAGGTTCTCAGTTTGAATTCAGATGGTGGCGGTTTTCCGACTTCAGCAAAGTAACTGTCTGCATCAACGGCGTAGCTAGTTGACAATTACACAGGTTGATTCAAAATTGCCTTCGCACCAGCGAGTGAGACTCCGGTTCTATAAACCAGCCCGTTGCGTTGTCTCTAAAGTCACACTATCAAACTTCACTCACCAATCCGGGATTCTGTTTAGACAACCCAATGCGTAGGAAAACCAAAAGAAAGTTGCCCAGAAATTTGTGAAAATTCATCAATCAAATTGCGCCTAAACAGTACGCGCAACGTAAAACGTTGCAAGTAATTAAAATGTAGAAAATTGTATGTAAAACATTTTGGTAAAGAATAATATTTTTGCATAAATTTCTTCCTAGATACGAAATAGAGAGACAGTTATGTAATGATGCGCGAAAAAGGCGAATTGTGGGCAAAAAACTTATTAAAGGGCCTTGGTAACGAAAAAGGGGATAAATCCAGTTGCTGAATTTAGAAAAAAATCCCCTAACACGTAGTGTAGGCAGAATCCTAGTTTTGCGTGTCCTTGATAACGAAAAATCAAATGACGACAAAACGTCTGTCTGTCCATCTGTTCGTCCGTCCATCAGTACATCCGTCCGTCCCTCTGTGAATAACGCTAGCGGCTAAACCGTTTAGCTAATTTTATCCAAAACTGATATTCCCCAAACATTCTGGCTGAATTCGCGGCCCCTTGAATTTGAAATGGATATTTTAATTTTGGAGGTACTTAACAGTATTTGGGACATTTTCCAAATTTTCCAAAAAAATGCTTCATCGATTTCGATTCATTTTCTTTTGGATAGTGTGAAGAACGTTTAAGAGAATGGTGCTGATTTCATATTCGTTTAAATCCCTGATTTTTCGAAAATTGTTTTGGAAAATTTCAATTTTTTTTTCGGAGTCTTCCTACAACTAAAATACTAAAGACGGAGATTTTCCCCTTCATGATATCTGTTCTATAAAGATATATTTTGAAATAAGGTCATGTACAATTTGTCGAAAATTTGAGTACTTTTCGCGTAATTTTGCGTGAAAATAACGGGCGAGAACATACGTGCTGTTTTATCTCCAGTAGTTTGATACAAGAAAACAGCACAAGAAAATGTTAGCTTTCCATGTTTTTTGTTATAACTCAAATTCCAATGAAAATTTTGTTTGGTACCCTTCAGATTCGCAGTCAGCAACCTAAGAAACACAAAGGAACAAAAGATCAAAACTACACCACAATTTGCTTTTAGAATAGTCGTTTTGAGCACGTAATGTTTGGACTACATGAAGCGTGTCATTTTTCTCTGTCGCTGAGAATATGATTACCATTTTACTAGAACACAATATCATTAATGATAACGACGGATGGTGGCGAAGCTGATATTCGGGTGTCCAATGATTTAGAATCACTATTTATCGACTATCAAATCATAGCAGCAGCAGCATAGAAGCAGAACATTGGGCATCAACAATGGAAGACTGCGCGCGATTATTCCTTCCACATTAGGCCGCCATTACCATACTTTTTAATTTTTTATTTTCATATTTCATTTGCAATTTGTTTGCGAAGAAACATTTGAAAAAATTGCATACATTTGTGCATACAAGAACTTGAGAGGAGTAAAGTCTATTGACCATTCTTCGCTAATATTACATTTACCATAGTTAAATGGATTAATCTCCCATTACCCTTATGTAGAGTTTTCACCAGGATTTTTCTTGGTTGAAGAGGCTATATGTTTAGTCCACCTGACAAGTTTTCCTATAAATAGGTATACATGTACTCTGAATTTAAAATTGGGTTTCATTTCTTAATTGATAGTTATTACGAATTAAAATGAGATATTGAAGGTATGGCGTCGCATAGAAAATTTATAAAACCCGTATTTGTGAATACGTAGCACTGGAATCTGGGGTGTCTGAAGTCCCATAAGTCCCCCCCCTCCCTTTGAGTATGCCATGGCCTTTCCTCCATGACCGAGAAAAACGCAGGAGTGTAATATTTGGTAGAAGACAAACGTTAGGGCAGTGTTGGAAAATGCTGCAGCACTAGAGGAAAAAATATACTCACGGCTTTGGCTACACTGCGTAATTCCGATGTTTACGATAAGTTGTGCGCTGTCATATTTCCTGTTGAGTAGCCACATAAAAATCTACGTGGCATGCGAGGCCGTTGAATGACCGTGTTAATCCACGGCAGATATTTTTTAGTTTTAACGTTGGATGTTAATGCCGAATGAATTAAATATTTATTGTATGACAGTTGTCTGGCGATTAAGTTATATTGCCCATTACGTATGAACATTTTTGTGGGATTAATAGCAGAAGTGGGAAAGCTAAAATGTAATTCATGCATAGTAATACAAATTCGAATAAGAAATGCATTAAGGAATATTCAGATGCTTCTAATCACGAGGAAAAATAACACGAGCATTACTTTATTCTACGATGAGCTTCTTTATAAAATACCCTTTACCACAGCTGAGAACACTAACATAAATCTACGAAATCATTACCTAGAACACAAATTGGAGTGGTTTCAAATAGATCGTTAATATAATATAAGTGAATAGCGGTGAAAGAAAACACTATTGAAGTTATTATTTAGTGACAAACATGACTGGTATGTTGTTTCCAAACATTTTTATTTTTTAATTTGGAAGTATATTTTTATGTAACTATAATATTACAGTTCAACCACCGTCAGATATAACACCAGACATATTACTACACCGCACGACAACAGACTAGTTTTAATGATTTATTTTTAACTTCTTAAGCAGTAAGAACTTTATTTAACGTTAGGGAAACAGACAAGTTCAATTTAGTTGCGAAAAGAAAAACAAAGTATTATCTCAGAAAATGCTCAATACATCATGTGATAATAAAACAATAACTCCATCATGACGGGAGTCGTTTTCACAGAACATTCAGTATTGATATACACATTTTTCATGTTTAAGAATTATTCAAAATAAAAGATATAAAAGGGGATTGGCCAGAGTTGTATAAATATGGACAGACGCCGAACGCTCGTTGCTGAGGCTGGGGTCCAATCCTCTGTCGATCCACGCGATATTTAAGGCGAAAAAAGTGTTCTCGAGGGCCCCCCATTTCACCATTGCTCCATTCTCTCACCATTTCACTAAGTGGATACATATTGGGCGCCAGTGCACATTCAGAGTTAAGAGGTAGTGAATATGTGTTTTAGAGAATTTGTGTTTAAGGATTGTTAGTTGTGAAAATTAATGATATTTGAAACGTACGAAATAGAGAATAGAAGAATAGAAAGGTACATGAGGTTTTAAAAAGTGTATAGCAAAGAATCCCAACATTTCCGTTCATCGATTCCCTTTAAAAGAATTGTTGGCACCAACATCATCCTTACATCATTCTGTAAATTAATCTCACATAATCGTAATCCCCAATAAATGACTTACTAATAACAATTTTGTCCACCAATATTTTGGTAAATATCTAGATTTCCAATAATCAAAGACTCTTCCGCTTCTGAATAGCTAATTTTCTAGTCTTTATTGTTGTACAATGGTTACAAAATATTGAGCGTTTTTTACCTGACCGTGCTGGTATTTCTCCGGTACGTGTAGCGGTATAAGTATGTTCTTCTGCGATAGAATATCATCGTCAATATATAGTTTAACTGGTTCAGTTTTCTAAACATCCTTAGTAGTTCTGTCGCTAGGCTCTCGAATGACCCGGTGCAGGAAATTGAATGAGACTTCTATCCGCAATACACTTGAAATTAAGACTTTTAAAACTTATTGGAAGAAACAAAAGAAGAAGATGGAGAAATGAAGCGCGGGGATGTAGTTTGTTTTATTCTCTGCCGATATTCGTTCGCGGGTTTCGTGCCTAGCAGAACATCAATAGTACACGCATGTTCAATTGCTGAAATGGACGAGTTTTAACTTGTTCCGTGCATTCAATAGATGTAGAGATTCTAAAAGAAACATAAGCAAGTTTTTTTTTATTCTTGAATACCAGATGTTTATTTAGTCGTGATTGCTAAGTCATTGTACACTCCTGGCCAGGGTGTACACCTGACTTGCGTCAGTTCGAATCTCCATCTAAAACCGTGCTTAGCTGTTAGTATATGCCTGTGGTAAAGTCGGAGGGAGAAGCCGCTGTAAAGCAAATGGTGGTTGGTCCGCACCGAAGCTGACGGGGCATATGCAGCTAAGTTCTAACGGTTTTGCTTCTTACAGAAAAAAATGCTGATATAACTAACGGTTTTCTCTTTGAAGTATTCTAGTAGCAAATATTTAACAACACAACAATTGTTTAGTAATAAATGTTGCAAAAAGATGCTGCCAGAAGGCTCCAACGGCTCTTGTATGCGCACAAACCCGACAACAATGGGCGAGCGCTATGCGCACGCTTACTCCTTACTTCCGAGCGCCGGAGCGATGCACTGGTTGCATCAGCCTAGCGACGCCCTTGATCCTGTGGATGAACGACGGACACGAAGAAGAGGAGCAAATTTGTAATTATTATTATACTACGTTTTGCTGCTCTGTATCAGAATATAATTAATTTTCATTTAAATATTTTTTGAAACCAATGAGATCTTGATTATACGTATCACAGGTTCGCATTCGGCTAAAGACCCCCATCGACCTCATGATCATCATTCCGTCGCTTCAAAATTTTATGGACAGATACCGATTCAGTCGGGGGTCGATATCGATTCGATTGGGAACCCCTGGTGAACAGGGCCTCAAGGCAGCAGGAAAGTGACCTTCGTCCGGTGGTGTTGGTGTGCCGGGTGGGCACTGATTTGGAGCGTAAACAGGACCGGGCGTCGTACGAAAATGACTACATCGACAGTGGTTAGGAGACGATGACATCATCGCTTGGCACGCTTCGGGCGCAAAAAAAGCGGCGTACGACGTGCACGTGGGTACTAGGCGATTTCAATATTTGATGAACACGGGCAAGGTGTGGGTTTTCCCTGAGCCGAAGCTGGTTTGGTAGCACAGAGCAGCCACCGTGAGCCTTTTAAATGTATCGGGCATCAAAAATATATATCCATTTAAAAAATAATATTATCTATACAGATAATATATAGTCATTTAAATTAGAAAACGGGTCTAATAATTTAATCAGATTTGTTTCTTGTTTATTGAATGCCATTTCACTTTCTGAATTTATTTAGTCCTAATTATTTTAGACAAAATAGTGATTTCAACATAGAAATATAAAAATGCTTATAAATATTTTTTTTCTTTTGGAATCACTTTCGTGATCGTCTAAATTAATGGGCCAAAATATTATCCAATTAAATAAGATACAGAAAATTATTCACTACTTCATGAATGTGAAAAGCCGGAATAAATATATATATATATATATATATATATATATATATATATATATATATATATATTTCCAGCAGTTAATTTGAACAGTGAATACTGCGTCACAACAACCATTCATTTAAACTCTGTATACATCTCTCCAGGCATTACGGCAATAGTCCGCACAAATACATTGAACTTGTTTAAAGTAGATAATGTGATTCATATTTCTTTAATTAGCTTTCAGTAATATTAACAATATCGTACTTATTATATTTTTAAAGTTTCATATCCAGAGAGAGTTAATGTAGTAATTTTTTGAAACTGTATAAATTAAAAGAAAATCTACTAACAGTGGTATTGGTGAAATATATTTTTAAACAATGATTGTTTTACAGATACATTAAAATAAATCATAATTTTATTTGATGAACTCAAATTTCCTAAATTTTCAGAATCTACAATATTGTTCGCATGCAAAGAATAATAGTAATGGAGAACACAAGCGACGTATTAAACATATTTTTGAGTGTTAATATACTCCTTATGTTTAACAGTTGTTTTATGTATTGCTCTTTGAATCATCCAAAATAAGTACATCGAAACACATTAGAACAAAGAGCTTTGCTAAGAATGATTCTGCTTTCTGCACTAGCAAATACATCGCAACGAAAGGTGTGAACTACTGATAATGTAATTATATCTTTAAGAGAAGTAACGTTTTATCGTTGAATGTAAATAGGACAGTTGCCAACTGGTCCTCAAAAATGTGATGTAAAGGGAAAAGGAATGGGAGGCAGAAGCCTGTTTGCGCTGGTCAGAATACACGAAACTTGTCACCTTTATCTTTAAAAAATATAACGAATGTTTGTAGAGAAAAAATGTGAACGTACTTGGAAGTAGGACCAACTGCAAATGATTGAAGTTATGACAGAGTCAGCGATAACGAAGAAGCAAATTTGCACTTATCAACGTTAACTGGGCTCCAGAATATTGAAATATCTTTCGGGTTTATATTCATATAATTTCCAAACAACTTGTAATTTGGACCAAGAGAACGGATCTATGGAGCAGGAAACTAAAAAGTGATTATATTGAAAAAATGACTGTAGGTCTGTAGGCGAGAACGCTGGATTCTATCGTCAGAGAAATAATTTAAGTTTAGACATTGAGAGCCCAAAATAAAAAATACTAAACAAATATTTGCTTGATGTCTTGTCTCTTTATACATAAAATAATTTGTAAGTATCTCGGAGACGTTTCTTGAGACTGTTAATGGTCGCGAAAGACCAAAAAAGGAAGCAACAGTGAGCTTCCAGGGTAACCAAATATGCAGTTGTGCACCAAAAAAAAATGTCTTGATCACGTAAACTGCTAACGAGAAAACTACATCTCTGAGAGATGTAGGAGATACTACGGGGAAACGTTACAGCTGAGAAGGAAATATGGGAGAGATAAAATAGCTGACAGGTAACCACTCCAGTTCACCTTACATGGCGGCGTTACAAATTACAAAGCGGGAAGTGACTCTGATTCGAAATTTCTTTTCTTTATTCATAAAATTGATTGTTGTCCGTGGTAAAAGATTCGTAAAACACGGTGAAATGTAGCTACATTTAGTATTGTTAGTTTGTTTTGTATCTACAATTGGTTTTAGATTGTATGAACAAAGTTACCGAAAAGCTGTATTTCCATCTCGGAAGGAAACAATCACCACGATTGATGTTAAATTAGATGAAAAGGAGTGCGAACATAATTTGGCAGAGATTTGCAGTTTACAAAAAAGATTCCTTTATCTTGCCAAGCTCTGGAGGCGATGTAAGAGATGAAGTCAAGTAAGTGGCTGGAGCAGGTGTACCCCAAGGACAAGCAGTGGGGGCGAGTAAGCAACCTACGAGTTCTGAGATAGAATGCAGACGACGGCGGCTCTGAGCAGACAGACAGGTGCATGTGAGGGCTGTCGTTTTCAGGCCCCCTCACAAACAAGCGTCTATATTTATTGCCGCCCTTCGCCATTTGGTGCACCAAGAAAAGAGTTAAGGCTCTAAAACGCTTCGTTTAGGAGTTCTTTAACGAAATAAATGAAAAAAATGTGACCGCGTCTTGCGGGATACATTTGTCATAAATATTTCAATGCGTGTTTTTAAACAAATCCTTCATATTTTTAAAGTCAAAGTGCAATTCGTCACGTCTCTGTTAAATTCTCTTTCTTTAGAGACCTCACTCATAAAAACTGGCTGTGTGTGAGAGCCGCAAAAGGTATGTATACTACTGAAATAATATAGGAGACGATTATTACTATTACAACTTATTTCAAAGACAGATGGTTGGCCAGATATAAAATGCGGAGAATAATTCTAATCGATGGACTTTTTGATATTTAGTGGACTATCAAGGGCATATAAAAGCTGTTCACCTAATTGCTCTATCTACAATCACCTTACAGTGATTATTTTCCTTAGCCGTGTGCAATACATTGAGATGATTGAAGGAGACTTACTACTTGGGAGTACCATACTTGGAACCATTGTGGCGGCGCTCCCTGCTGGGTAAATTTATTGGCAACTTAGGGAGTCTATACGGTACCAACTAGAAAATTCCCAGCAATTTTGCCCATGTGGACGGTGGGCCAAAGGATAAATCCCCAAGTGTTTGGGCAATACAATTAACAAACAATTGCGAACAAAAGCAAATTAATTTTATTAATAAATAGGAGAATGCTGATGTGTACGAGGAATGAGGAGTGAGGTGAGATGGAACAGCTTGTGAGAAGCCACATCGACAGGTGAGCGGGTGCGTGAGTAGGTGGACAAGTGGCAGCAAGGGCGGACAGGGGAACCGCTGGCTTAATGCGCAAGCAACTAATGGAGATCGTGCGGAATGCAACGTGGGAGGGATTACGTCCGCGAGCAAGAAGGAATATGTGGATAAACGGTGTAGGAGCGTGAGAGAGTTGGCGTAATTCGCGGTCAATGCGTAACTAGGAATGTTATTAAGAGAGTGACGAAGTAAAGAAAACAGGAGTGCAAGGAAAGACGAGCAATGAGAAATGAAATTATAACAATAAGTTTGCTGTTGCTGGTAATTATTATCATTATTATTATTATTATTATTATTATTATTATTATTATTATATACAAAGCTACATTTATGATCAATAAGTAAATAACATCCTTAAAAAGGGATTGGGAGGCTTTGGGTTTACCAAAGACACCTATCAAAAATTATTATCGAGTTAGAGGTGAAATTCAACGTATTTAATAATTTACAATTAAATGAAAAAATCCGAGACACAAGAATCAATATAGTTGAGAAACGATTTGTAGAGTTGGGACATATCTCACAATTTCGAGCAGCATGAATAAGGCCGAAACAAGATGTGTGTTAGTTGTGGCTGTTGAAAAGATATCAAAGTTCTACATGTTCTCTAAATGTGAAATAGAAAACCCCCAAAACATAGTTTCACGTCGTTCAGTATTAAGCCTCTAAGAATAACGAAGTAAGGGAGGTTAACACATCCTGGAACAATACAATAGGCATTCACTGTGAACCCAAGAGTTCAACACCTTTCTGAAATATAATAGAAATGTTTCATGTTTCCCAAGATCTGTGTATGTATGCTGAAGGGAAATATGGCACAGAAATCCTGCTACCCGCTTAATCTTAAAAGCATAATGCATCACTTAATAATAATCACTGATTTTTTGTGAAAGAACTCATGAATCACACGTCTGATAAACATTGCGTTTACATACACTCACAATTTTTCGAATTTAAAAACACTTTTTGAACTTACGAAAACACGCTATAAGAATTTCCCTAACAACAACCTTACAATTATATTTTTCTTGAAGAGGAAGTGTCAACTGCTCTCAAATTGTCATACATCATCACACATGACGTCAGATAATAGGAGGAATACTGGAAAAGTAAAAGTGTAGGAGTATGAGAACCATTAACATTGTCGGCTCTTTCGAGTAATGAGGAACCATTGATAAAGTAGTTGTATCATCCTCCGAATCAGAAAAACTGTCACTATTTCATTCATAAATGCCATAACGTTGGTCACTCCGTCGTTCAACATGGTGACTCCACGCTCTGGGTACGGTAACTCTTGATGTTTTTCGCTTTATTATTTTGTTTCTGAACATGTCTGCTGCTATGATTAGTCCTGAAAGTGTGGTGTATGTTAAATCCGGGGATGTCGCTATGATACTCCGTTGCTGGAACCTGAGATCCGGCGGAGGCCTATACGACGGTTACGGGTTTCCCTCTCCACTTATCTCCGCCAGGGGAGTACTGCCTTATCCGGGCCAGGCATTAAGGTCCCGACTGATCTCCCGAATGTGCGGTAGTGTAGTGCATGTAAGTGTGTTAAAATGTGACGATAGGCCAAGGAAGAGGAAGGAAAGATCACGTGCATTCCGTGCCCCGTTTGGAAGGGTACTTCTTCGACATTCGTCTGATATTGATCGGAGAAACCGTGGAAAACAACCGATTAGAGCAGCCGGCTGCTGGAATTCTCCAGTCAGCGACTGAATTCGAACTAGCCAGTAAACAAGAAAAGAAATTCAGCTACTGGCGGGACTCAAACTCAGGGACCTCTCGGCAACTGTCGTCACCATCAGTCTACTCGGTCTGTCTGATGCTCTTCGAGAACGACTGCACCTCACGCCTGACGCAAGACAATTAACCGTTGCATAACCGTAATCTCTATAAAACCCGTCCACTAATCCACCAATTCGTTTACTAGCGGCCAGGTGGAGAGAGGGCGGAGAGAGGACAGAGAGAGGGTGGAGAGATGGTGGAGAGAGGGTGGAGACAGGGCGGAGAGATGGTGGAGAGAGGGTGGATACAGGCCGGAGAGAGGGTGGAGAGATGGTGGAGAGAGGGTGGAGACAGGGCGGAGAGAGGACGGAGAGAGGGCGGAGAGTTGAAAGGAGACGTTTCCCGCCTTGGGACATAGGCTCCACTTTCAAGGGTTTTTATTGTGCAATGCATTTATAGTCCCAGAATTCTGTCACTAGGTCATCGGACAATTGTAATTGTAATTGTAAACGTGAACACGAATTGAGAAATATCAGGTAGTTACTGCATACAGAGAAGGCGCACGTGATAACTGCATGCAACAGTAGGAGAGTGCTCATGCAAGTCCTCTTGTAATGGCGCGAGGCAAGGTCCATCCCGCGCCCCAGCCCACGCGCGATGCCCGCGCCACTCCAAGTGCTGCGCTCTGTGCTCGCTCGTTGTTGCTTTCCCCTCCCCCCCCCCCCCACATGCCCTCCCCCTGCCTGGCCTGCCCCGGCCCTCTTTGCTCGCCCCTCCCCACTCCTCCTTCCCGGGTGACCACACTCGGCATCGCTCGCCCCGCTCCACTCGCCACTACGCGCCGCTTAACCTCCCTCCAATCCTAACTCCCCTCCTCCCCTGCCTACTGGGTCCCGACCCGCCCATCCCAGTCCTTGTTTCCGCCCTGCTCACACTTCCCTCTCACTCCTTTCTAGCATGTTCCATACAAGTCGCCCTGCTTCACTCACTTCACTTCGTCCACCCTCCCCTCGCTTCCTCTTCCCCTCGCTCTTCTCCTCCCGCTCTTTCCCACTCACGCCTCCTCTCTCGCCTTTCCCAGCATGCTCCCGCCGCCCTCACTTCGCCTCTCACCACCTCGCTCGCCCTCGCCCCTCGGTCGCTCTTGCTCGCTCGCTATACCCCGCTCACACCATCCCTCTCGACCTTTAAAGTTCGCCTTATACCAGACGCCCGTTCCGGTCACTCCAACTTGCTCGCCCCTCCCCATTCACTCTTCCTGCTCTCTTTCCTCTTCCTCTTCCACGCTCTCTCTCCTGCTCCCTCTGCCCGCTCCCTCCTCTCCCGCCCGCTCTCCTCTTGCCCGCTCCCTGCCCTCCTCTTGCCCTCCCTCTCCCTCTGCTCCTCTGCCCGCTCCTCTTGCCCGCTCCTTGCCCGCTCCCTCTGCTCTCTCCCTCTTGCCCGCTTGCCCCCCTCTTGCCCGCTCCTCTTGCCCGCCCCTCTTGCCCCTCTCTGCCCGCCTCTTGCCCGCCCCTTGCTCCGCTCCTCTTGCCCGCTCCCTCTCTGCCTGCTCCCTCTTGCCTGCTCCTCTTGCCCGCTTGCTCCGCTCCCTCTTCCCCCCGCTCCTCTCTTCCCCTGCTCCTCTTCCCTCTTGCCCTCCTTGGCTCCCTCTTCCCCGCTCCCTCTTCCCCGCTCCCTCTTCCCCGCTCCCTCTTCCCCGCTCTCTTCACGCCCCCATTCCGGCCGTCCCGTTCTACCCGGCCCACTTCGCTCAGTCCACCTAGCTCGCCTCTCCCCTGCTTGCTCTACCCCGCTCCCTCTTCCCAGCTCTCCCGTCCAGGGTTTCCCCCCTCCGCTCCCAACTCCCCGGTTGTACCGCGGGCCCCGCCCTACTCGTCCCCGCATCGCGTGGCACCAGCTCTCATCTCCCCTTCCCTGCGGCGCGCCTGCTTTGCATTGTTATTAGCGCAGTGAGCGTGACATTCCTTGGTGCTACTATAACAACACTCTAATATCTGTAATGAGGCGACATGGACACCATCACATACTAATGTAGTTTACTACTCAGATGCTTTTAGTTTCATTCTATGTTGCTGAATGTAAAAAGATATGAATATAATTAAAATTCATAAATGAGATGGAAAATCTAAAAATACAGTTGAACTCGATATTCTTAATTTACCAAAAAATAGTGTCAATCTAAATGCACAGGAAAGTAATGTTTGGAAAACCTTGAGTGATGAACGTTTGTAAATGAAATGACGTTACAATCCCTTTTTGTAAACGTAGTTTGAATGTTTTTCAAGAACACTGCACGGTATTTATCAAACTGCATTGAAACCCGATTAATAAAACTAACAAAATTGAAAACATTTCAAAAGATAAGTATAAAATTACATTCAAATATTCATACCTTTGAAAATACAAGGAAGACAAGAGCTTTTACACGATTGTAAACGTAGAATTATACGAAGAATAAGATAAACTAGCGTACCCGTGCGAGAGCTCTTGCTTGTTAAATCCCACCCTTCTTCCTATTTTTTCATTTCAGTATTAAGCCTGTAATATATATTTTTCTTCAAGGCCCTCTTTATCTTCCGTCACTTGTTCTATATGTCTCTTTGTAATTGATAATATAATGGACCCTTGCCAATACAAACCATTCTTATTTAACTTTATTACCTAGCAAAGAGGTACTACATCCGTGTAATTCAGTCGCACAGAATATCAAGTAATTAGTTTAATTTCACTTACAGTTGCAGATTCTACCTGCTCTGAACAGGTAGTGTGGAATCGAGAAGCATCGAACCAGCGAAAATGTCATAAAATCTTTAAGAAGATCCTAGCCAATAGACTACGATGCAAGGAATGTTTCTTTGAGCCCTGTAACCTGGAAATTTTAGTTTTTAAAGCCCTATAACGCGTCGTTTAGAAGTTATTTAACGATATAGATTTAAAAAAACATTGTGTTACGGGTTGCATTTGCCATGACTATTTAGATGCGTTGGTTTTAACAAATCCTTCATATTTTTGAAGTCAAAGTGCAATTCGTCACGTCTCCGAGAAATTCTCTTTCTTTAGAGATTTCATTTATAAAGACTGGTGGCGTGTGAGAGCCGCTAAAGGTATGTATACTACTGAAAGAATACAGAAGATTCACGTAACATCTGTTGACTCCAAATTATTATATGAACAACTAGCAAAAATAAAAATTCTTATAAATAAACCGAATGCAAAATAAATTTTAAATTGTTCTGAGCAGCAGCCAATGTTCGTTTCAAAAGGCCACAGAGTTTAAGGTATAAAGTGGCCACTCCTTGGCCATTCTGGGAACACGTGATCTGGTAATTATTTATGATAAAATAATATATGCTTCCTCCTGTTTCCAGTTTTGCATATTACTTTCTAATCTTGGCGGTTCATATTTTTAAGTACTTGATGATGTAATGTGTGTGTGTGTGTGTGTGTGTGTAAGTGTACGTGTGTGTTTACAGCTGGGGTGTAGGTAGACGATTATTAGTCTGTTACAAGCCTGAATAAAATACAACCATCGTCAAAAATGACCTTCAACGAATCAACTGTTTGGCTCAGACTCAATATTGATTACCATAATCCTTATAGAGCAATGATAAGTGCATTAGAAATGCGTTATGACATCTTACAATGCTGTCCTGTGTACGGTCGTAGGCTTTAGTCAATCGATCATTTTGTTGAAAATAAATTTTGCTCATTCGGCTTAAGCAGATATCAGAGGAGTCATTCAGGATACCAGTAAAATGGCTACTATCATATACCCCAAACTTTATGGATAGTGCAACGTGGAAATACTGGTATATGTGGAAATATATTTGAGAGTGATCTGTTTGAAGAATGTAGTGTTCAATCAGTGCTAAAAGACAATAGAATTCCAATAACTCATACCTGCTGAAAAGAGAATAAATATTTCGAAATAACGTAGTTCATGTTACTCGAGTACTGCATATTGTGTTTTGTTAGGTAAATACATAAATTGAGGGCAACTGATCAAAATGGAATATCACCATAACAGCTTAAGGCAAATCTCAAAAGGTTAACGTTTACTAAGACTAATCTTTACTCACGAGGACCACCAAGCGAAATGGCTCCATTCAAGTAAAGATTAGCATTTTTTGCACTAATTCTTATGGAGTTTATACATTTTGACCTGTTGCTCTACAGTTTGGAGATATCTAGGAATTCAGATATCAATGTTCGAGTTAAGGAAGAAGTAACATTAAGAGGGGGCGATTCTAAACAGTGTAAGCGATTGGTATGGAGTGTCTAGCAAATTAGATTTCCTTGCAGGCAGGGCAACTGTTGCGGAGCGAAAAGTATATTTCTTGTTCTCTAGCGACAAGGACGCGTGCAACCAGAGAGAGCTCGTGCGTTGCAAGTTCACAATATTCACAATCACAATATCGAATTTTTTTCCACATCATAGCGTATTTATTTTCTTCATTTCAACATTGTTCATTTTGTTGTGGACATTCTTATAAATTTCCTTTCCAGGTGTTCCAATTTTACTTTCCAACAATCGTAGATAAATACACAACGTAATTAGAGTAGCCAGAGTTCATGTCACCAAGGTTCCTCTTTCGGGAGAGAGTAGGGATGGGCGATTAGTGCAACAATCGATTATTTTATACGATTAATCCAAACATTGAAATCGATTATTTTTACACTGATTATTGAACCCATCGATTAATTTTTCAGATTTTTAGCTCGGTTTATTTGAATTTCCTCCTCTCTTCATGTCTTTCGAACTGAAAAAATAGGGGCATACGCCATTCATTTCATTTTAGTAAACTAATAATAACTAGAAAAGTCATTGTGTTTGATCTAATATTTTAGTGACGGTATTGTATTCAGTATGAAATAAGAAAGAGACAGAATTACCAATTTTCTTAAAATGAACCTCAGTCAAGTACATCGTTAAATTACAATTATGGCTGTTACTGTATCTAAACATTCTACGACCATTTTCATTTTAAACTGAGTCGTTTCTCATGAGTACCTGTGTGGAATGAATATGATTTAAATTAAGCAAAAAGAAATATTACTAATTAAATCGTGCCGTTCTTCTATTCTATTCTTCTAATTTACAAATTAAAAATTAAAGATTTTACACATTATTAAAACATGTGAAAAATTAATCGATTATATAAGATTAATCCATTAATTCGGAAAATTAATCTATGCATATTAATCTAATAAAAAACCGTCGATTCGACATTAATCGATTATTAATTATTAACCGCCCACCCGTAGTAGAGAGCAGACAGCATTACCGGTGGGCGCAAGAGCAGACAGCAGCTGAGCCTGCGTGGCAGACGCAGTGGATATGACGGGGCGGGGGTGGGGAGTGACCGAGAGGCCGTGCGCGTGAGTGCGTGCGTGCGTGCGTGCGCGCCCCGAAGTGCCACGCGGAGCCGCGTTAATTCCGAATGCGTGCTCCCGGGCGATATATTTGGGCGCGGAGGCGGCGCGGCGCGGCGCGGCGCTGGATATCCGATCCGTAATTCACGGCGGCCCCTTCGACCGCCCCGCTGCCGCCACCACGGCTCAGTCAGCTCAGAGTTAGCATTGCCGCGGTATCTGCAGCCATTCTGACCGCCAACTCCCACGGTTTAAGTCCTGACGGAGGGAGGATTTTCGACACTGACTAGAATACTAGGGCGAATTCAGTCGCTGTCTGGAGAATAATGCTAGCGGCCAGTTTCTCTGTACTTTTCGCTCTTTCCAGACCAGAACGCATTTTGTGGGTCACTGTTACAGACAAAGTGGTTTTCGCTTGCTCTTGTATGTAGCAAACTACTTTCTACAAAGAAATATATATTTTTTAAAAACTCTTTCAAAATTCAAAATACTCGCAGTGGTTTTGATACTAATAAAGATAAATTTCCAAAAGCAAGATGGAATGTGTTGAGCAAAGGCTGAGAGAGTTCCTTGTTTTTGCTATACTATACTTATAAGAATACTATAAAATCAAATATGTACCGGGAGAGGTGGTTCAGTGCGTCAAATGAAGTCACAGCAGTGCCTCTGATCGGGAGGTCCTAAGTTCGACAGTGGCAAGATCTTTGACACTCCCTTGTCAAGTAGGTAGAACACAGTCACTGTCTGGAGGAGAATTCTAGAGGCCGTCTGCTCTGGTCGATAGTTTTTCGTAGTTTCTCTGATCAACACCAGGTGAATGCCGGAGCATAACCCTAACAAATGGCCCACGGACAGCGCACGATCTCTTCTTCCTCTTCCTTGGCCTATCTTCACTCCCAACACACTTTTACACTAACATGCACTACCAAACCACACATGGCGGGAGACCGGTTGGAAACTTAGAGCTGGATCTCACCATCCACCAGAGGAAGATCACCGCCACCTCCTGATGAAAAATCATGCACTACACTTACGGGAGTAACGACTTCAGTAGTTGTTGTGCCTGTAATCACTAACAACCAATCAAATATGTAGTTTGTTTTTCCCATGCAGTTACGTTTTCTATAACTGGGGATCGAAAATTGTCGCAGATTGTCGCCCACACATCACTAACGGGGTTTGACCAGAAATCAAATGAGAAAAGCATATATTCACCTGATTTACTTCAGGTGAGCTTACTTAATACTTACTACTACTACTACTACTACTTAATACTACTACTTAATAGCTTAGAACGCGCTCTTGTTGTCATATGCCATCATTCATCAATTATCTTCCCGTCTTTGAAATCAGTCGCCAGATGCCTGCCATGCGATGTCAGCTATAAAAGCATACCGGTAACAGCAGACATGAAGTTCTAATTAACTTTTGATGATAGTTTCCTTGCTTCATTCTAGGGAGACTGCAATAACTGAAAATAACTAGCAATTCTATTTCCTTATAGTAGTAAATGTGCTAATAGTGAAAAAAAATCAATATTTTAAAACAGTTGATAATATTTACTGCAAATGACTTTGACGCCAGAGCCTTAATGTTGCACCTTTATGTTATGAAAGTAAGCTACTACAACGGACGCTCATTTTCAAGGCACGCATTAGTCACCATTGCTACGCGGGTGCGTTGGGTTGCACGCTGCGATCGCAACTCCACACGGTAGACCATGTGCGTGAGAATAGGTCGTGCGTTGCTTAAACTGATGGTGGCAGGCTTGTCTGCTGACGGCTGTGCTGTCCACGCACACTAGAGGTGCTGACGTCATCAGTAACATACGAAACGTCCAGTTCGTAAAAGAAGAGAAGTACTGTGTTCGTGGAAAAGTGTATTTGCCAGGAGAGAGTTTAGGGTTCAGTTGCAGGTTTATACAACTAATGGACTTATTCCATCCGTTGATTAGATTCACCTGTTACGTCGAGGCGCATCCAGAAAGTAAGTAGAAATTGAAAGTAAGATGGAAATGGCTGGCAAAATCTGGACTAAAGGGCGGATGATCAATCACCTCCCGGTGGAACTGCTGCAGATCTGTTTTGAGCCGAACCTCGTGTCACCGATCATATGACCATCCAGCCTTTATCCCGAATCTCACCCCCACCCCCAGCGGTTTCCATATTTTCTTACCCCTCAAGAAATTCCTGTGCGGTCACCATTGCGTGCATCAAAGGGACGCAGAGTTGCAGGTGACTGTCAAACGTTTGTACCTATCTCAGCCAGCAGACTTCTACTACACAGGAATACACACTTTAATCCCACGGTAAGCAGATGTCTCAATTCTGGCGGTGATTACGTGTGGTGGTGATTACTATTTCTTTACCAGAGTCGCGGTTTGCAATCATTTCTCTTAACTGACTTGTCGGTCGATTTCTCGTTTATTTTTCGTACGAGCACATCTATTGATTTTCGTGAATGTCTTGAAATACGATGTGGTCAATCTCGAAAGAAGAAACCTACATTCATCAACAGCCTTTAACATTTATAACTATGTACCGTGGTGGTGTATTTTGGCCTATGTAGGGACCATCACAAAAGTAAATAGGATTGTGGGGGAATGAGACATTAGGAAAATACATTACGTGAAGAATAAGTGTATACATTTTTTAATGGGACACGTGAGTAATTTTCGTGTTTAGTAATGTACATTTATAGATAGAAAAGGGCAGATTGTTAAAGAAAAGACAATACAATAAGTGTACAAAGTGATTCCCAATGTGAATAAGCGGTGTGCATGACAAATGAACGCAGTGAAAAGAAGGTAGCAAAAGAGACGGAATTCACGAACTTTCGGGCAGGAAGATACAGTTTTAAGGCGGTTTATATGATTTGCAAGAGAGAAAGTACTCGGCCATGGTGGTGTCGGACATGTGGTGTGACTCAGATGGTTGGGCTCCATCTGAGACTTGTGACTTTTATTTTACTCCTAATTTAAGTTATTAATTTTACAATCATTCTCATTGTTTTCTGGCTCCAGACCAACTCAATATTTGTTTACTATTTCAAAGATTATCATTATCCCATTAAGTTTCAGAGAGGAATAGCTCAATGGTAAAAATAAAATTGTAATATCTCGGAACGATTATGGTGTTTTTATTCAAGTACTTCAAAATCGATTAAAAAACTCCTACATAAGTTTTCACAACTTTAAATCCCGTATGGGCAAGTCTGGTGACCTACGTAATATACATTTTTCTTAGACCAACGAGCGATTCCACTCCAAAACCCAACGAAAACATTGATTAAATATTTTTTACATCTGAACTTTAATGTTGTATTTACTGTTAAAACCTCCTTTGAATAACGTGTCTTACCACTTATAAAATTCCCTCTCAGACACAGCCTTGACACATCGTGCACGCGTCTACATGACGTCGTCTTTCAGCAACAGCGAGACGTTACATTCGCCCCCTTCCCACGTGGCACGCTTTGCGACGTCAAAGACAACGAAGACGCTCTGCGAGACACTCCTGCAGGGGCGGCACCGCTGGGGGAGGGGGGATAGGTGCAGAGGGAGGGGGAGGGGAGGTCGCAGGTGGCTAATTAAGCGTCCCCGGGGCGCCGTCGCGTCGCTGTCGACGTCCCCACCGACGCCCACCAAGACTTCCCGCGCCGCACTGGGGGCCAAAACCCGCGCGAAGGCCAAAAGTAAATTATTTTACGAAACAATTACATATTAATTACTATTAATTCTTCAAAATTTAAATAATTGGAAAACATATGTGACATTTTTGTAAAGTATTTATATTTAAAGGACATCGAAATTAAAATGTTTCGACAAAATAAAAGTGTTTACCAACAGCGCAATATTCACTCATGTTAGATTCTTTAAAGACTTTTTCTAATAATGTTATCAATATTGGGTAACTACAATATATGTACTTTTTAGCTTTTGAAGAATATTTGAACTTCGAAATATTTCCTGTAGACTTTAAATAAATAAAACAACCTGCAACTACTTGGTCAGGTCAAACTTGAAAATCATTGAAACAAAAAAATTGCCAGTCAATTTATAAACTACTCACAACTATGCACTCGCCAAATTAACGTATGTCAAAAAAAAACAACAATAAAAAGTATATTGATGAGAATCAACTGCCCCGATTGGCGCCCTTAAAATTGGCGACAGTTTAAAGATTATATTCCACGGAGTGGAATGACTTCCCACTGATAAAAACTTTGACATTTAAAAAAAATCTGAATTCAAAACATAAATTATCACTAAAATTCTAAACGTATGGTGACATCCACACAGTTTGTAGTAAACTTGTACTAGTAGATATTTTTAAACAATAACGCACTTCAGCACAACTCAATAATACGCACTCGGCACTTGCAGTTGGTGCTTTTTCTGACCACTGTGCACCACCCGCCCCCCCAACGCTTGGCGAAATTGCGGCGATGGCGCCCGCGGGCCAGGTGATGGCGGCACAGGCGCCGCTTGCCAGGCGTAATTGCCTCGTGACACATCGAGGTCGCCACATCGTTACTCTTCTATGGCGGGAAATGAAGACGCCGTAGAGTGATCGAGGGCGTGGGTGTCAGGATACATGCAGGAGAAGCGAAATTTAAATTAATAAGTGTAGCACTAATAATCTGATAGTGGCCTGCAGCTGCAAAGGTGCAACAAAACCAAACAAAGTGGTTTTCCAAAAAATAGGACGCACGCTGCTCAAGAACAAATAAAGTACTCTTGTATAACACCTCAATTAAATCAATATTTCACAAAACATTCTTCATGAATAAGATATAATGCAGTTACGTTAATAATTAACGTAACGAGTGTACGAGTATAAAGAGCGACGACAACAACTTTTCTTATATACCACGAGTGCAATTACACCCCTTTATACCCATGTTACGTTCATATATTTTCGTTTCCATATAAAGATAATTAATTTAAGCACATCTTTACAATTTAAGGTCAGTGTTAGATGTAACATTGCTTCTGAAAATAAATATTTTAGTGCCCTCTGCATTGCGTTTGTTTGCATATGGAAGGTATTGAACATTACTTCCCACGATAAGTAAAGACAGGTATAAGAGAGAATTCAATATGTATAAATATTGGGGAAAAAACTAGTCATTCTGACACAGATTTGTTATATCGTACTTTTTAAAACTGGTAAACATAATTGACGTTTACATTTTTAACATTCGTAATTCTAAGACCAAATGTTTTACACGTAAAACATTTAATTTATTCGCGTTAACTATATTACGTTGTTCCATAAGTAAGCTAGCTTAACGTTTCCTTCCCCCAATTTAGTTCGTTTCATTCGTTATTTATATGTTGTTGTAGGTACGTAATATGTGATGTAAATTTTTGTTCGTTTAATGGCCGGTGCAAATACTTTGGCTGCGTCTGTGTATAATTTCGTAATTAAACGATTTGGATCCTTTTCTGAATTCTGATTGGTAGGAGTGTACTTTTAATTACACGGTGGAATTTTATTTGCACGCATGCTATTAACAGAGAGATAATCAACGATTTTTCATGGAAGTATTGAGCAAATTTTGTGAACTAAACAAAAAATATATAATAGCACGAGACAACAGTTCTTTACACACCAAGAATTTTAAAAAAATGCTGTTCCATAAAGCACAGCGTGAATGACAAATATTTAACGGCAGGCGACCTATTCCTTGGAGCCTTCCTCTCGCATGTAGTCTGCTGTGTCGTAAGCAGTGAGGAGCTGACTATGAGAATTAAGTCGATACTCAAAGTATAAGAATTCTATTTATCTTTCAAAGTTGAAACTGTTTCATTGTTTTGGATTTTTACTGAGTTCCTGGGTATTACATAGGTGTCCCACCGATTGTGGGCCACCCACTGTGGGCCACAGTTCAAGATATCAAAGTTATGTTTTCGCTCAACAATGCGGAATCATGGGGCAAGTAATATGTTGTAGAAATATTGTTCGTAATATTTTTCGTTTTCCAGAAATTTAATCTTTGATTTTTTTAAATGGAACCATATATTTTTATTATCAGCAATAGGGAAATCATAAAAAAGGGACACAACGATGTTTCATATGTTAGTATTTTGATAGTAATTTGAGTATAAAATTAGAGTTTCTGACAACTGATTCTAAATTAAACGTAACCGTCTCCCCTTAACAGTCTCGGCGCGGCGAATGCCACCTTCCCCGAAGGCAACGGTTGCGAGAGCTGCTAAAGAATATCTTGGTTGTTTAATTTAAAATCAGATGTCAGAAAATCTGATTTTATACTCAAATTACTATCAAAATACTAACAAATAATACATTGTGGTATTCGTCATATTAGAGCAGCTACCATGATCTAGTAGAATCTGTGGAAAAAGTGCGCCTTGAAGGTAATCTGTGGTTTGAGCACAAGCTTGAACAGGTATTTGGAAATCCCATCATGACAGTACTTTGGAATTTCTTGTTCGTGATAAACATCAGGATCATCACGTATCAGAAACTCTCGATCAGAGAGGTGACCAGAGACACTCGCAGGGCTTGGTTCAAATCGATCGGGGAATATCAATTTTGGAGAAAATAAGATGGACCGGTTTTGGCGGTAATGTTGACCGCAGGCGGACGGACGGACTAACGGACGGACAGACAGGGAGACTAACAGTCAGACGTATTGCCGTCGATTTTTCTGTATCCAGGACCTACAAAACATAACTACACAACGTGTTAAAGGAAGTACTTAGCTCCATATAAAGAAACAAGATTTATCCACTTTTCGTTACCAAGACCTGGCAATAATTTTTTCTGTCTAAAAATCGCCGATTTACGGAGCATGATTACAACGCTTTCTCTTCTTTCGAAGGCAAGAATGTAAAATGTAAGCGAGTTGTGTCATATTTCATATTTTCATCCTTCTTATTAAATATTATTAGGTAAATGTCCATATTAGGTAGAATAAAAAAGCAAATAGATTAGGTGATTTTAGGCTTCAATTATCATCATTAGAAACTTATACAAAATTCCTATTAATTCGAAATTTGTTCGCATGAAAGAATTTAGTTTATTACGCTGAGTGAAAACACCATTTACGAAAATTTTGCGGCAATCCCGTTTTATCAATTTACATGTATTTTCCTGCAAGAAAATATTAAATAGGCAGACATTTGTTTAAAGTTTTCTCAAAAGTGTTATGAACTGCCTTCCGAGTACGATTAGCTATTCCTCCTCCGTAGTATTCTCATCTAACGTATCATAATTCCTACCTTAAAACCACAAAAAGAAGCTCAAGAATTTTCGAATTATTCCGAGCGAGTCCAACGCTTTTCTCCGAAATCAAGCATATTGCGCTCTCGACTTCGAGGAAAGGGTAGGCGGCGAGTTGAAGCAGAGCACAAGGTGGGATAAATTGAAATTTGTAGATTGGGTGCAAATCATTTATTCTCTCCCTACATAATTAACTCGTTTAAATAAAGTTACTTGTTAGTTCATCCGGGAAACTCCTTAAACTTTTTTAAATTAGTATTAATAATATAGTAAAATGTAATTGTTATTATTAAAATGAAAGAAGATATCCACAATTAGCTTATGGGATGAGCCAGCAAGTTATATTTAGCAATAGATAAATTTGGAAGTTTGAAAGATAATCAGTACAATAAAATAATAATAATAATAATAATAATAATAATAATAATAATAATAATAATAATAATAATAATAATAATAATTACAACAACACCGGATGAACAAAGAAGAATGCAAGTTCACTTGATTCTGGAAATAAATCAACAGAAAGTAATCGGACACTTCCGAGAAGATCCATTCTGGATTCTTCCCTTCAAAGTTCAGTGGCAGGAAGATGCTAGCTCACCTGAAAAAGAAATCTCAAGCAAAGAAAATTGGAAAACATGTCAGAAGAATGCAAAGAGCATTCTTACACTAGGACAATTTGTGAAAGCTCTAAAAATAAGCCAGAGTGCGAGTATCAGCGTTCGCTACCAAAAGACGAAGAGTACTACACAAATTAAATTATGAATAAAATGTGCCATTTCATTAAACACAGAACATATATTAGTACATCATTTGTGAGTGTGAGTTCCCCGTTCTTTAAAAGTGCCCTTACATGAAGATTTTCGTCTCAACAACTGAAACTTGGAACATAGTGCAAAAGTTAAACAAGTGGTGGTAGTGGGCAAATACGATAACAAATTTCCAAGGAAATTCCAATTCAGGTGTGCATTTTACTAGACGTTTTATTTTTTTTGTACTATCCTCTGAAAGCAAACAAGTGAACATGTTGAAATGAAAATTAACAATGTGGTTATTGGTAATCGGAATGCACTTTCCCAGGTTTTTATGAAATTATTGTGAAGATATAAACTAAATGACACATTTCGCTTGTTGTGAAATTGGATTAACAAAACACCTGCAATCAATTGTATTTTTTTAGAGTTTACAAGACAATCTGAACGTATTAAAACCATTTTTATTTTACATATTTATTTTTTACAGATATGCTATTGCTTGTTATTTCCTTCTATTCGCAGCTCGATATTCACAGAATAACTAACCAGGATCGAGAGGATTATGGTGATGTGTGAAATATGAAAACAGTTGAATGTTGCTACATGTTCCCTTACGCAGAAAATTATGGAAGAGAATTATGTTTGGTTCTTAATTCCGGTCGCGTCAACAGCTTAGGCCATTAGTGCCGTAAGTGTAGTGCATGTTTTTCCTCAGGAGATGGCGGTGATCTTCCCCCGCTGGATGGTGAGATCCGGCGCCGACCTACCGTCGGCTAGTGGGGTTTCCCCCTAACCAGGACTCTCCCATCAGCGGAGCACCGCCCAACCGGGACAAGCTCTAAGCTCCCGACCGGTCTCCCGGAATATGTGGTAGTGTAGGGCATGTTAGTGTAAGTGTGTGTGTAAGGGGAGAGGATAGGACAAGGAAGAAGAAGGAATGATCGCTCGCGGCCCGTGGTCCGTTTGTTTGGGTACTCTTCCAGCATTCACCTGATGTTGATCGGAGAAACCACGGAAAACAACCGATCAGAGCAGCCGGCCGCAACAATTCTCCTCCAGACATAGTCTGAATTCGACCTAGCTGAAAAGCTAGTGTCGAAAATCCTGCCGCCGCCGTCAGGACTCGAACCTAGGACCTCCTGGTGAGAGGCGCTGCAGTGACATCAGTTGATGCACTGAGCTACCGCTCCCGGTGAGAATTATGAAATGACAAACCGAGTCAAGTTATCTAGTTATTAGTAAATATGAGTAATTAAAATTAGATAAAAAATAAAATCATGGGCGTTAATTGATTCTAATGATTTCGGGCGACAGAAAAACATGGGGCCTTTGGTTGCCGCTCGATCATTAGAACCCTTTTAACGCCCTTGGTGCATAAATAACTATTTTTAGATAGTTTGCTGTTACCTATTTTTACACATTTTACCTCAATTTACATATTTCGTGCATAATTCATAATATTTTAATATATGGTATTTATAATTCGAAACATAACATTTCAGATGCGAGTTTGCAATATATGTGACTGGGATGATCTTTCTTACAAAGCAATGTAATGACACGGCGCTTCTATGACCCCCGGGCCTCCACCATGGATTGTCAAACTTACCTTCTGCCACCCTGCTTCTTGGAAACCGTGTTATCGGAATCAAGGATGAGTGACTGTTTGTGAAGTAGAAGCAGTTTGCTCATGTTTTATATAGCCTATGCGTAACTCGATCAAAAACTAACAAATTATTTTTACAGATGGTCTTTGCTGTGTGCCCAGCCGGTTTTGAAGTTCACAAGTGTGCACGAGACGACGCACACTGTATATTGAAGTATACGGAGCTGCGAGTCACTACTCGCTCCGCCGGGCATCTAGCCACGACAGCGAGTCTGGGGCAGCGTCGGCGATCGGTATATAATGGGCAACCTGGCTCCCGGAAAGACAGAATGTCTCCGTTTGTGACTGAGTGTGCGCTTAGAGACTTATTGCGACTGCTACACGGACCACACAGAGTGCTACGTTTTCCCCACTGGATAATAGATGATAGAGCTGGAACATCTTCTGGCGATACGGCAAACGGTTACGAACTTGGCACTTTCTTCATTGTTTATTGTTTTTTCCTTCAAATAAAATTTGCTTTCCTAATTAATTCTTTCACTGAGGTCCTGACCACTTTTTGGAAATTTTAGTAGTTTTCACGCAATACTGCATGGAATATGTGCAATATTAAATAATTCAAAAACAAGAATTTCTCAAAAATTGCTCCAATGTTTTTCTTTACACAAGAAATCAGAGGCGTCGTCTGCCAGACGTACGTCTGCCAGACGTCTGCCAGTATATGCCACTTTAACACGTGTCGACCAATAAACTACGCCTTTGTAGTTACGTCAATGATATTTTTGATGCGTATTGGCTAATATTGTAGTTAATTAATACAAAATCGTTGTCTTGTTATGTTAGTTTTGTTCTGAACATTTAGCAATCATAATGAGACGATGGTGATTATAACAAAGGTCGAGAGACTGAGGTATTTCTGGGGACGCTTTTCAAAAGCCACTTGTGGACAGCATCAAGGAAGTGTCTGCATTGAGAGTCAAGTCTTTTAGGTGTATCTATAATACCCTTTAAAATGTATTTTGTAACTTTATATCACACATGTTCAATCCATTAAAGGATACTCCCGGATAAGATGGTAAAAAGTTCCCCTAAACCAAATGATGTATGAGTGGTTCCAATATAAATCTAAGATAAAAATAATATTTTTGAATGGTTTCTTAGCTCCCGTCCCACCACCCACACCCCTCTAGAGCATAAAACGTGTTAATTTTATTTTTTTCGGCAACTTAACACTATTTTATCTGAATGAAAAAATGTGATAAATAAGAAGACAATTTATACTATCTGAAAAATATTGTTTGGTATTTGCTCAGACCCAAATTCAAACAAAAAAATTATTGAAAAAAAGTTTTTTATTGAGTCTTAGAAACATGAAACAGGCTTGAAAAATATCTGAAATGTTCCTCTTAAAACACGAATGGTTGTGAATTTTTTTTGATTTTGTTTTGACAACTGGGCTGCAGTAAAATAAATAAAAAACATTTTCCAACCTTTAATTCATCTTGAATAAAATATACTTCGAAAATGACTAAAACAGTTATGTGCATTTATTTTAGTGTATATTATACATTTGTATTCATTGAAGCGCACAGTAATATTTTGATTTTGGAACTTAGTTACAAATTATTATTTTTTTAAATGTTTTTCATCCTTTGCTTAAGTATATCAAACGCTAAGGTAAGATGATGCTTTTTCGCAGTTTATGAGAAACTTCGGTCACAAATGAAGGATAAGTGGGGGATATTTATGGAAGGGGAACAGATTGAATCTGGTTTTGCCAGATCTGTTTTCCTGTGTCTTAGAACACCAACCCAGGCACTAACAAATGTTAAACCTTCATGTCAGAACACTTGTGAATTTTTTCAATTCTTTTAATTGCTTGCATTAAGACTTGCACAGCAAGGTATCCTCTGTCGAAAATACTTATATCTCGATTTTAGTCGAAGTTTATCTCATTTTGTTACTGCGGCAATCCCTTAAGAAATATTAACAAGTCAGAAACAAAATAAGTCACATGTTCACCTAAATCGAGATATTACCATTTACGAATAGCTGGTGTAGCTTGTTTTATTACAGTCCCAAACCTTTCAATTGCATTTAATATTTTATTTTACAGCGTTGTTAGTAAAACGTGATATATTTATGATAGAGGTTTTAATTACACAAATACATTGAAGTTTTTGTTAGTTTGTACCTGCTGGCATCAGGATTTCCCCATCCCCGGGGCAACGGTATTCCCACAGTCATGCTCTCCCCTTCCCCTGCCACCCCCGCCTGAGAGATGGATCGCCGGTCGGGTAAACCGCGTTAAAACCGCGTTAGCGGTGCCGGTGGCGCGCTCCCGCTGGCCGGTGGCCGACACGCGAATTAATCTGGCGGGCGGATTTCATTAGTCGCAGAGTGCGATGCGAAGGAGAGGCCGAACAACGCGCGCGCCGGCCTGCTACCGACCGATTCGGGTTAGTTGGCGCGTGGAGTTTGGTCGTCTTCGCAGAGGGAATTCTATTCAATTTAGGGGAAAGATACACCTTAAAATCTTAAAAATTTCCATTTTTGAAAACATTTTTTTCTTATGCGTTAATTCTTTTGGAATATTTTGGTGAAAAAGTGTTTCTATATCTGCAGTAGTTATCGAGTTATGATTTAAAAGGTATGTCGCTGGATCATGCATTTATTAGAGTAGTAAGGAAGCACAAATTTATAGTGGTTGTCATAAAAAATTATAAAACTGAATAATCAATATATTAATTTTGGATTAAAATTAAAAATATTATTTATCCAGAGATCTTAATGAAAGAGCATGGCTTCGTACCTGTGAGTATTGCTAACAAATAAAGATAAGAAATTTGTAAAAATGTTCAAATTTATTTGAGTTATCAGGGAAACACTAAGCTAGTGCATGAAAAACTCGTTGAATTTTTAATTTTTAAAAAAAAAGTTAAAAGAAAATTTTTCCTTGCAGAAGAAAGATATTTCTGGGGGCCGGTTCATTTTCACTGCTGTGGAGTATGGTTTTAATGGAGAAAAAAGTGGAAAAATAATAAAAATTTAACCGCTGTAAGCTGTATCTTCCCCCTTAATTGATTATTTGATTGTTTTATTAAATGACTATTTCCAGATGCCTCAACTGCTATTGGTATTAGTCTCGTGGGTGTGGTGTATGTTATATCTAAGAGGTGGCGATGTGTTCCTTCTCCGCTAGACGTGAGATCTTCACAGACCTACAGGATTTATTGCGGGGTTTCCCCCTCCACGTTTCTCCGCCAGCGAGGTACCACCTCAGCCACCGGGAAGGCTCTAAGCTCTCAATATGTTTAAAAAAAATATATTTAACCTGATCAGTGGGATTACTACTTTACAGGAGAGTTTTAGTTTTATGTATGCGTTATAATCGATAGTGGCTCGAAGTTACGAGAATTAGCGTTCCATCATACCACTATTTCTGATCGACAACATCCCAACAGGGAACCTCAATGATGAGTGTTGTTAATGTTGTGAAGAAGAAACCAAAAAATAGAGCGAGAGATGAGACAAACATTTGTAATAACTGTAAATCTTGTTGTCATGTTATAAAATAATAAAACAATTTATTTTAAGGGCATTTTCTTAATAACTAAATATTTCCTAAAATATGCTATCACTTACGTCTCAAGATCAAGAAGAGATAATTACAGATCATATTTTTACGTTAGACGATAAATTGAAGCTTTTAAAAGGTCTTATACGAATCTACTGACTTCTCGAGATACAGTTCAATGATTGGTCAGATTTCACACAATGAATTGTAAATTATTCAATAGTCGCTGACATACATTACATTAGTAATAATTAACTACTTTTGCTAATCATCTTCTTCGGAGTATCATTATGATATTTACTTAGTGCGAAGATTTTACATTAATTATAGTATTTTGTTTACAAAATATTAGGAAATTAAATGCATCTTCTTGTTTTTTCTATTAACTTGTTCGTGAGAATTACCACCTGACGCTTCACAAAGCAGATCAAAATGTAAATAGTGCGAAGACAACCTATTTGAACCTCCCTAGCTCATATCACATCTCAAATCATGACTGAAAAAACTAAATTTATTTCTTTACAGTGCCTTAAAGCATAAATTTAATAAACCAATAATTCCAATAATAATCATATCTTTAACATGGGATCATAATACAGATTTCCCTTCAAACGGGCAACTTGCGAGCACCAGTTTTTTTTCATAACTAAAAAAAATCCACTTTCTCATGAACTGGTACTGAAAATGAAGTTGAATTTCGGAACGAGAAGACCCCGAGCAGGCCTTCGCTGCCAAGCGAACGGCGTCCTAGTGTAGATCCACAGCCTCCTTCGGCGCCGTGGAACTCGGAGGCCTTTTTGCGAGTCCCGCCGCGGCGCAAACGGGGCATTAATAACGCGCAGTATCGCGCTGAAAGGGCGCTTCCCCCAACAATAGCTCTTCCGGTTTATTTTGTCGCCGCAATCGCTGTCCAGCGCCCCCTCTCAGGGGGGACGGACTCAGTCTCAGGGCCCCGCTCCCTTTCGGCCGCCCCCAACACCATCGCCGCCGGCGCTCGTGTCACTCACCCGAAGAAGCCCCCCGTCCCTGCATTAGGCTGCATATGGTTTTTGCCCACTGGGGCCTCCGCGCTGGCCACGCTCATCCATCAAGGCACGAGCTTCCCTCTGCCCGCCCTCCGTCCGTTCGCGCTCCTTCCGCCCACTGTGCGCCGCCCACCGCCAGCCGCCCACCTTCCGCCGCCCACCGTCCACCCTTCGTCCGCCCTCCGTCCGCCCTCCGTCCGCCCTCCGTCCGCCCTCCGTCCGCCCTCCGTCCGCCCTCCGTCCGCCCTCCGTCCGCCCTCCGTCCGCCCTCCGTCCGCCCTCCGTCCGCCCTCCGTCCGCCCTCCGTCCGCCCTCCGTCCGCCCTCCGTTCGCCCTCCGTCCGCCCTCCGTCCGCCCTCCGTCCGCCCTCCGTCCGCCCTCCGTTCGCCCTCCGTTCGCCCTCC